>JANZLH020000005.1:5701115-5714207 GCA_026770325.2 Erythroxylum fimbriatum | reverse complement strand
AAAATTTTATGGAAATAAACTTTTAAAACTGTTTTGTTCATTATTATGATTATAAGCATATTACCTGCTGAGCTCCCCAAGCTCACCCCCTCATTTTCCCCATTTCCAGGTATTAAGCAGGAAATCGAGTGAACTTGGATCAAGGTTTTATTTGCATGTTGTTATGGAATTGAAGTTTGATCTTGTATACAAAAGCTGTAATTTTGATATAAGCACTTGGCACTTGAATGATGTATTTGGATATCGAAGTTGGTATTATTAACTTGGTTTGGAAATGCCAGTAAAGTTTGTATAACTCATGAATTAGGATGATAACGAAACATGGATGGGAATTATGAAATGCGTATGATGTTAAAGGAATGGGACATTGTGTTTAGCTTTGAATTATGAATTGGTTTATGGTTGATTATGAAAGAAATGGATTTGTGTATGGAATTGCATTATGTAATTTTGTATATGAAGACTCCTAAATGGTGGAATGATGTTAATACATTATGGAATTGTATGTGGTTTGAAGTCCGAATGGGTATATGGCTTGGCCATGATAAATGTGAGTTTGAATGATTGGAATATGAAGCGGTGATGATGCGCATGGTTGTGAAATAGGAATTGTGTATGGATGTTATGGGTTAAAATTAGACAATTGATTGAGGCTATTCGCTTGAGTTATGAATGTCATATATATATAAGAAAATGACTTGAATCGAATAAAAGGGCATGGGTTTAATAGGACATGAGAACTCGATTGGATATGAATGTGGGGTCTTGATGAACTAAATGGATCAAGAATGAATAATTAATGTTTTGGAATGTAAATTACGCAAGAACAATGAGTTGAGGAACTTGAGCATGAATGAGCGTATGAGAAGGAGTGCATGTAAGTATGGGTGAAGTACGATGAAACGAAAGTTAGACACGTTGTGATTGTTAAGAAATGGTTTATGTGAAGAGTGAAAACAAATAGAAGTTGGTAAAATGGTATATGTATAACTATGAGTAATTCGTTGGACTTGGATTATGAGTTGCTAGAAATTGAATTTGAAATACCATAGAAAGGAAGAATAAATAACTGAATGAGTGACGAAGATAGTCTTGATGATTGCTAGGGATATTGTGTGTTGATAAATTGAAACGATTTGAGAATCGATGGTTAGATAGCATGGGTTGATATTGAGTTAGTATAAAGAAATTGACAAGATTAGAAGATGATAGGAAGCAAGAAAGAAAGGTGAAAAGGAAGCATGAAAGTAAGGTGGGGATTTTGGGAAAGTCCCATGTCCGTTAAACGGACACAGGAGTCCGTTTAACGGACAGCCTCGGGTCAAATTTGGGACCCCTTGTTTTCCTCATGTCCGTTAAACGGACAAGGAAGTCCGTTTAACGGACAGATTCGGGTGGAAAATGCATTTTGCCGACCCATGTCCGTTAAGCGGACATGCATGTCCGTTTAACGGACATGTTCGGGTCAGCTATGGTATTTTGCAATTTTGGCCAGTTTTGAGGCCGAACTTCAGTTTGAGGCCTCTAATATGATTTGTAGATATGAATGTTACCTTTCAAATGGCACAAGAACAAAGGCATTTGGACATGTGTGGTAAAAATTATGGCCTTCGCGCCAAAGTATGTTCAAGGAAATATTGGGAAAAGAACATGACATTACGGATTGGGATACTTGGTGATAATTTTGATGATACCTTGAGTTATAGAACTCCGACTCTTTCACCGAATTGAATAAGAGATCTGTAGCTATGAGTTATACAAAGCAGCGAAATGAATCAAAGATTTTTAAGTTGTTAAAAATCGGTGTACGCATAGTGGAAATAGGTTCAAGCATGATGAATGTTGTCATATATGGGCGCACTATGAAATTAGGGTAAGTAAATTTGGAGATGCTATACGATTGAAGATGTATGATTAATATCAAATGAGTATTAAGAATGGAAAAAAAAAATCTATAACCCTTCAAAGTTATACAAACGCTCAAGTTTCACGATTTTAAGCAAGAGAGTTGGGTTCCGGGAACGGGATCTGACAATAAGTTTCTTATACTATTAATAGAGGAGTTGTTGAAAGAGCTACATGGATCAAGCTGGTATTTATGGCTAGACTTGAGATTTGGCTATCACCATTTTAGAATGAACGAACAAGATATTGCTAAGATTACCTTTAAGACTCATGAAGGGCATTATGGTTCCTTGTCAAGCCCTTTGGTCTCAATAATACCCCGTCAACCTTCTAAAGTTTAATGCATGACATATTTTGATGGTAATTCAATTTTTGTTTATCCTAATTTGACGGTAATTCAATTTTTGAAAGCACACAAGAATTATGTAACTCGTCTAATATAGGAATGAAATATTGATATTTTACTTTATTATTTAGTGGAGTATGGATTCTAACCAAATTTGTATTTGGAGATGATTTTCATGAACTAACCTTTCATTTCCTCTCCTTTCCTTCGTTTCTGTTTTCTTCTCTTCTCTGCCAAGTGCAATTGATACGATAAAGTATTTGAAATTAACGACTTAGAGATTTTATGGCATTTATAGGTTTTATCGTGTCTCTATAACCATATTTTATAAACTTAAATTGAGTTGCATCATTTTGTACTATTATTCAAAATTTCTCTTAATCCGTCCTCTTAAAAAAGTCAGGTTTATAATTGATAATAAATTGAATCGTACTATAATCATACTAATAATAAAATAGATCATAAAGATGATGTATAAAAATTAAAAATAAGAGAATTCTCCCAAAGTTTTTTTTTCCAAAGCACTCTTTAGATGTAGGGGACGAGCAAAGAAAAGGCTCCCAAGAAAGAAATATGGGTTCCAATGCTTTTTCTCGCCCAACGATATTCGCCAACCTTGGGATGCTTTACTCCTAACCCCACCCCACAAGGTTCCGAGACGGAGCTTAACCCGAGTCTCGGATGATTAAAAAAAAGATCTCGATGTTGATATTAGGGTTAACTTAGACTTATTTTTTATGCAATACATTTAAATTTAAAAAATGTTGTACACATTTTTATAATTATCTTGTAATTAATTATAATTTATTTGTGTGTTTATGTAAATTGAATGATTAAATTAATAAAAAAAGTTTGTATCATAATTTATAAATGATTTGAAATTAACAATAAAAATTAAAATGTTCTTTAGCTTTCTTACTATTTAATCAATTTTACGTTGGATTGTAATTCATAAAATCCAAAAAATCATTTTTTAGACGAAATTCACTTAAAAGTACATGAAAGAATTCCATGTTTTTCCTAGAAAAATATTATTATTAGAATAAATATGAAAGGTAGAGAATAATTATAAGAACAATACACGTGGGAAGCCTTGTATGTGGGGAGCTTCAATACTAAAGTGATCTTCCAAGTAATGGAGCAGCTCTGCTTAAACACTGAGCGCAGGTAATTTGTATTATTTGTATTTGTTTTTCCTTTCTTTAACATGTTTCAAGTTCAGGATACAGTGGACTTCTCATCTCGGGACAACAACTTCTGTTGCCTTCTGAGCATAGATTGGTTGTCCCCTTCTAGCACTTGTGACGAGCGTGGTCTTTGTCCTTCAACTTTCTCTTTCTTGGGTGCTCCGAGAGTTGGTAACTCTTCAGCTGATGCCCCTTGAGCGCATTGCTTGCTATATGGGAGTTTCTGTTGGAGAATTAATTCAAATTTGAAGTTGTTTAAATTCCTTTAGAATAGGTCTTAGATTATTTTAGAATAAGTCTTAGATTATATTTTATCTTATCTTATAAATTGATTTAGTGGCTGAAAAATCTATTTAGTTGTTTGTATTTTGTCTATATAAGGCAATCAAGTTCAATAATAAAAATAAGTGTGTTTACGTATTGTTCAATCTTTATCTCTTCTCATCTCCTTCGTCTTCTTTATCCTTAAAATTTCAACAGTCCCTCCAATGTGAAACCATGCAACTCTATTCATCCTCAAAAACCATACCTTTCCTCTTCATTACTACCGCAGAAAAGTATACGACGTGGACATAAAACCCCTACTCCAAGATCAAAACAATTAAACAACACTCCAGTCCAGTCTTACAACCGCAAATGAATGGCGTGGCGAAAGATGATTGGGTCCTGCCACGTGCTTTATAATGTTTTGAAAGGGGTTTAGCTCATCTTTCTCGAAAATCAAACAATGCCACGTGGCCAACTGACGCGTCTCGGTGGTACCTTGCCGTTTCTTTATCACAGCCGTGCCGTCCCTACCACGTTGAGTGTTGTATGGTCCAAACCATGATTTGATTGTCTTTTGAGGGTCCTATCAGCATTATCTATCTTAGACCAACACAACCGCCATAATTTAACCATCAAGCTTTAAACAACTTGCCCTATTAAAGTACCCATTGACTTTAACGAATTCCAACCGTTGGATGCACAGTCGGCAGTTATCCATCCAAGGGTCTATGTTATGTTACTACAATTCCCTGCTTTTCCCTGGTGCTTCTTACTACATATAGTCGTTTAGGTAAGAAAATGAGGTAAGCATTCATGAATAGCTGTTATATAATTAAAATGCTTTGCTTTGGATTTTCATGTCTCCTGTATTCAAGCTTATAGGCTATCATTGATAAGGATGAACCATTTTACTAGTATAATGGTAGCGCTTGTTTGTACCAAGAAAGAGCTTATGATCAAGACATTACGAGTGCACATCCGTCCAAGTTATTTCAATTTTGCCGGTTTCAAATGAGTAAACATTAGTGAAGAAGACTGAGAATACATCCTAAATACAAGATAATGTGCATTGTTATTAAACATACCTTCAGCTAGAATGTCAAAACCAACATCCATTTAACCAATGTTTTTGTTGGACAATTTTCTCCTTTCTCATCGAGTTGAACAACTATTCGTTGCATTTTTCAGTTTTTAAATAACTTATCGATTAAGTTATATAATTTGATCCAGACAAAGATAATAAAGTGACTCAATTAATGATCTAAATCAATGGGTACAAATCCGTGTAAAAATATATCTCAATCAGTGTAAACCGGACCCATATCAGCCCTATAATAAGAGCCCGATATGAAAATTATATATAAAGGTAAAGGTCTCCTGCAATTGTTCATATCAATCGTAAGTACAAGAATTTTCTAATTTATTAATAGAGCTTACGTTTTGAGAAAACTGTAGAAAGACCCTACTCGCATCTTGAAGAGCAATTCTCATGAAGACAACGATGGATTCGCACTTATTTCGTCTTCGAAAATCTCGTTTGAAGTTATGAAGATTAAATTCAGGTATTTTCTGCATCTCTTCGTTTCTTACCTTTTCACGTTCAATCCAAATTACGTAAGTAAGGTACCATTATCTATCGTAGTTTTAACTAAAAACACATATCTATTAGCCATCCTTATCTACTTCGGATTTTGTGTGTTTATAAAACACAGATGGGATACTTATAAAAGGTTTGCTTATTATTGGAATTTCCAAATGAAAGCCACATAGTCATTATCCCCGGCCTAAACTTGTTCCCCATTAGTGTTTGAACATCAAACTCCCAAGCCTTTAACTAAAAATTTGCTAGAATCATCTCAAACATGGATATTCATATAATAAGCCCTATTTGATCTTTGAATCAATCAATACATAGTAAACAATTCCCAGGATTATAATGTATTATATGTTGATCTAATCTAATCACTTTTGTTACCCCATTTGCATTATGTGAAACCAAACCTCTCACATTCATTTTATAAATGTAGTTTTCAATAGTTTAGACTTTGGACCTACCCATTGAATCCATCTCTTGGTCCATCTTTTACGCCACACCCTCTCATAAGGAAAAACAAAACAAAAAACAAAAAAAACATCCAAAGGTCAAACCTTTACAGCCAAACTCGGCAACCCACATCACCGCAGCTACCTCTGATCTACGGCGTAGCCCATCGGAGAAATATGACAACGTACGGAACAATCCCGACCTCGTCATCTCCGGGAATGTCAGCGAACCTAGAGTACATATCTAGAGCCAAAGAACGAATTAAAGCTGGTTTAGGAGCTCGCAGACCATGGAAAGTGATGTTCGATATTCACTCCCTGAAGTTTCCTGCAAATTTTCAAGAAGCACTAGCTCGAGTAAGGATCAACGTAGCTTACTTTCGCATGAACTATGCGATCATAGTGCTTTTAATCATTTTCCTGAGTCTTCTATGGCACCCCATATCGTTGATCGTGTTCATCGCGATGATGGCTGCGTGGCTTTTTCTCTACTTTCTACGTGATGAGCCGTTGGTGGTTTTTAGCCGCACGATTAACGACCGAATTGTGCTGATCGTGTTGTCGGTGTTGACCATAGTATTCTTGTTATTGACTCGTGTGACCTTGAATGTGTTGGTCTCCCTTTTGATTGGTGTGGTTATTGTCTTGGTTCATGGGTTAATAAGGAAGGTTGACAATCTGTTCTTGGACGAAGAATCTTCCGGTTTGATGGCCGCTGGTGGTCCATCTTCTTCCTCTTCTTGATTACGAGATCTTGTTGATGGTTGATTCTGAGTTCGTTCATTTCATTTTGTGAGTGCGTTATGTTGCTTTAGTTATATTGAAGTTATTAGTATTAGTTGTTGTGGCTCTAATTTCCTAATTCCCTTTGTTATTGTTATATTATTTACTCTAAAGTGGTAGAATTTTGAGGATCTGGTCTAGCTGTGGGTAAGTTGCTTGGAATGGTAGGTGAAGAAACAAGCTAAAAGTAGAATGTTCTTGTTGATTTCGGTTGGATCGGTATGATTGCTTCAATGGACTCGGTGAATTCCCATTAGCTCCGCTTCAAAAGGTGTTACTCTGGAGGGCTAAGGATGCCATATGTCCATTATCACAACTTTTTGTCTTTTTTCTATAAAGAACAATTTGTAAAAGGATTGTTAAAGGTCAACTAAAATAAGACATTACCGCCTCTTATCAAAACTATAAGGGACAGATGTAACAACGGAAGATGATGCATGAGTCGCACTTGTAGCAAGAACGAGCAATTAAGAAGGCTACGCTACTAAAAAGCCCATGCTTCCGTCTTAATGCCTTCAATCAATAATAGCTTCATAATTGGCAATTCATTCATCCTTGATATTGAGAGCTTTTGACAATGAATTCATTAACATTCTAACAAATCACTCAAGCAATAAAAATGACCGAAAGATAAAAAAACACAAAATCTGAAAATTCCTCCAATATAAAGGTCAAAATTATGGGACAAACTGGTAATAAATTTTACTAAAATCAAATAGTAGGATTTAAGCGATAATTTTATCTCACTCAAGAACATCTCACAAGCTCTCAACTAATCTTAGAGATCAAACTTCAATAAAACTGTAGTCGATAAATATTTTTGGACTCTAAAACTCTTCTTTTATTAAGTTTTTTTTTTAGCTTAAGTAATTTCTATCTCTAAATTTTTTTTCTTTTTGTAAAAGATAAAGTTTTGTATACCACACTGTCGCCCACACGAGTGTGCGTGGTGACTGTGTTTGACCTTTAAACTTCAAAACTCGATATCACAAAGATAGATGGTTACAATGAGTTATACGACTAATAGACAGGATCATGTTTACCATTGACATGGGTGTATCTGGCCTTATAGGGCCATAAGCCCATAAGTGATATCAAAGCATCACCTTTCAACTTACATACAGTTGTGCATACATTCGTGTCCTACCTTTAAACTTCAAAACTCGATGTCACAGAGATAGATGGTTACAATGAGTTATACGACCGGTAGACAGGATCATGTTTACCATTGACATGGGTGTATCTGGCCCTATAGGGCCATAAGTGATATCAAAGCATCACCTTTCAACTTACATACGGTTATGCACACAACCGTGTCCTAAAACAACTTCCAATTATCAAATTTTGCCTTAAATATGCTCGAACTTCATTTCTTTTAATTTATAAAGACAACTAAAACCTCTAGAGTTCATATTAGTGGTTTTAAACAAATGAATGTCTATAGAATAGGGGTTAGGGCCTTCAATAATCTCCCCATGTATTCTATTTCAAAGGAGAAATCAATCGCCTCATCGATCATATGAAATTCATCCAATCGAGCTTATTACAAAGCTCAAGCTTACTCTAGGAAACTACCTTTATTAATATGTCAACATCATTCTTGTCCGCATGAATCTTCTTCAATTTTATTATTTCCTCCTCAACCATAGATCACAATCAAGATACTCGATATCAATGTACTTATTGTAGGAATGATATATGGAATTTTTACTCAAATCTATAAGACTTTGAATGTTATAAAAATCATGTACTGATTTTGTTTCACATCCAATTCGCAAAAAAATCACTTAACCAAAGCATCTACTTTTCAGCTTCCAAGGCTGCAACATATTTCACCTCAGTAGTAGACAAAGCTATATGCTTCTACAACTTAGATTGCCAAGAAATAGCTCTCCTTGTAATTTTGAACAAATAGCCTAAGGTCGATTTTCTGTTGTCAAAATCACAAGTCATGTTTGCATTTATGTTTCCTTCTAAAATTGGCTCAACACTTCCAAAAAATACACGTAATCTGGAAGATCCACTTTACTACTTCCTAATGTACCTTTCCTAAATTAGATAAAAGTCTACTCATTAATCCAATAGTGTATGCAATATTTGGTTTAGTGCGCACCATGGTATACTTCAAAAGCTAACAATGGAGGAATATGGAATTGAGGACATAATCTCTTTCTCCTTTCAGAGGCAAGACTAGTTCTCTTGCTCAACTTAAAATGAGTTGCTAATGGTGTATGCACTAGCTTGGCATTCTTCATATTGAACCTTTCAAGCACCCATTCAATATATTTATCTTATGATAACCACAATTTTTTGTCTTTCCTATCACAAATGATCTCCATGCCCAAAAGTTGTTTTATAGGCCCAAATCTTTTATGTCAAAGGACTTGGACAATACCTTCTTCAACGTACAAATCATATCAGTTCTTGTCCTATTATCAATATATCATCCACATATAAGAGAAGTATGATAAAGTTACCACCAGGAAATTTTTTGAAATACACACAAGGATCAACTAAGTTTTGCTTATAGTCATTGCTAGTCATAAATAAATCAAACTTCTTGCACCACTACCTTGGTGTTTGTTTGAGCTTATAAAGACTCTTTTTCAACTTGCATTAAAAGTCCTTGTTATATTTGACTTTGAATCCTTCTAGCTACTCTATATAAATCTCTTCTTGCAAATATTTATGTAAGAAAGCAGTTTTCACATCAAGCTACTCAAGTTTAAGATCTAAAATAGTAATTAGTCCTAAAACCATGCGTATAAATGTCATCTTGACTATTAGTAGAGAATCTCTTCAAAATTGATACCCTTCTTTTGATTGTATCCCTTCATCATTAGTTCAGCTCCACTTATCTGTCACCATCTTTTTTGATCCTGACAACCATATATTCTTCAAAGCCTTCTTTCTTTGGTAACCTTCACTAACTTATAAGTTTCATTCTTTTTCAATGAGTCATCTCCTCCTGCATTTCTTTGAGCTAAGAGTCTTTGTCTTCAAGTGACTTCACTTCCTAGAAACTCTCTGGCTCCTCCTTGTCAGTGACTAGGAGATATTCCAAATAGTATATCTTATCAAAGGTCCCTTCACTCAGTTAGGCATCTTCCAACACTTGAGTAGGTTGCTCCCCTATTCATAATGCTCATAGACGTCTTTTACATTATTTATGGTATATTTCTTATGTGACTCGACACCATCAAATTATCCTTGATCGTTATCATCCTGTGCTAGCTCATGTTTTCCTTCTTCGATTGTAGGCTGATCAATGGAACTAGGAATAGGGTTAGTATCTTCATTGTCAAAAGATAAAATACTAGTAGTAATCTTATCTTCTTTTATAATATCTGCATCCATCTCGTGCTTATAGAAGACTATGTCTTTACTTCTAACAACCTTTAATTTTTTTAGGTCATAGAGCTTATAGTTAAACTCCACTTCACCATATCCAGTGAATATATGAGTAGTTTTTGAATCCAAATTTGATTCTTGCTCCTTTGGCGCACATGCTTAAAAGCCTTGTATCGGAACACCCTTAGATGTATATAAGTTAGATCCTTCTCTTTCCACACTCTTTTAGGTATATCAAGATCCAAAGGGACTGAAGGAGCTCTATTGATCAAATATACAATAGTTTGGACTACCTCACCCTAAAAAAACTTTAGTAGATTGGCCATTCGGAGCATACATTGAACCTTTTCTACAACAGTTCTATTCATTTTCTTGGTAAAACCATTATAATATGGGGTGTCAAGTTTCGTCTTCCCATGTCTTGTCTTGCACAATAATTCTTAAACTCATTGGAAGTGTACTTACCTCTATTATCAGTTTAGAGACACTTTAGTTTTCTCTCCATCTCACTTTCCTCCATAGCATCTAAATGGACTCATACACCTGGTTTTTTTGTTTTCAAAATGAAGACCCAAGTCTTACTTATAGCATTATCAATAAATGTAATAAAATGCTTGTTACTGATAGGTGTAGATTATAATATATTTTTCTAGGTATTTAAGTTTTTTTATATTTCTTAGATGATTATCATGTGTATAGACTTAGAATTGTGTTATTATTAGTGTTTGTATGTGTTCTAAGTGTTCATTTGGTTTAGAATATGAATTTGATCTTAATTTTATGTTTCAAAAGGTGTTTAATGTGTTTATGAGTGTTTGGAAATAGGAAATTAAAAAATGGAGGAGATTATGGATGCTTGTAGGCAAAGATCATGAATGCTACATTGCTCTCTGTCACGATCATGCCCCATGCACGATCGTGACAGGATATGTTTCCAAGAGCAAGATTTTTTAAATTCTAAGGGTTCATGGCTATTTTTGGAATTGAATTAAGTGGGAAAATCCTATACCCAACCCTAAAACCCTTAAGCACCATAAAAGAACATGAAAGAACACCAAAAAGAGGCAACAACCAGTACATCAAAGCAGATTAAAGAGGAAGGATTAAAGAGAGCTTTAGAGAAACTCCAGCATTCCAGATCAAGACTTCAATCAATTTTTACTCCTTTTCTTTTATTTCTTTCATTATCTTTAATGTATATTTGGAATTCTAATATGTTTACGATGATTATGGATTTCTAAATCTATATTTAAGGATAATTCTAGAATTATTTTGTGAACCTTATTTCTTATTGAATTTAATACATTGATGAATGTTTGTGATAATTTTCGTGTATATACTTAGTAACACATAGAGAGAGTGAATCAAGTCATCAGTGTTGAGATGTGCAATGAGAGTTGGTAACTTAATAGACCAATAATTATCTGATTAACTAATAATTAAAGAGAGATCCTAATTGTGAAATTAATTATCCATAGGATTGCTTCAGATCTAATTGAATAAGTTATGATTAGTTTTGTGAATCGAAATATTATAACTCTGTAAATATCAAATTCAATTAGGTTTACTTGATTAAATCTTGAGAGAGGGTGATCAAAACTTTAGAATTATAAGATCAAACATAAATTGAATTAACAAGATAAAAGACAAAATAAGAATATAATTGTTCTTAAGTCTTCAAACTTGATCAATCTTAATTTTATTTGCAGTTTAATTGTTTAATTTTGTTAATTATTTTAATTTCAGTTATTTATTTTAATTCACGTAATTCTTAGTAACTTAGACAAAGTTCTTTTCAAGTTGTTTAGGTATGTAATAGTCCTCATGGGAATGCTACCCTTGATATTATAAAATACGATCCTTATACTTATGGTATTAAAAGTCTTATTATCATATAAAATGTGCTTAACAAATTTTTAGCATCTTTGTTGAGGAATAATTAGCATTATGATGATTTGAATTCATTTGATTTAAGGAATTGCTACCTTTCCTATGTGATTGTGATTGCATGAGCCAAAAATCACTTGGAGTTCAAGTAAGGTAAAACAAATTTCAACTCTCGATATCACAAGGCAAGAAGGAGAGATCTGCGGAGCTAAACATCAAGAAACAATAGAGAGAACAATGACGGAGAAATTAAATCAAGGAGTAGCAAAGAACCCTTATGGAATTCATGAGGCTAAGGTTCAATGCGACACAACAAGGAATTACTCGACCACTAATGGAAGCAAATACATGCTGCAAACTAACATGCAATTTTATGGTTGGCCAATGAGGATCCCAATGCTCATCTGGTCAATTTCTTAGAGATTTGTGATACGTTTCGGTTTAATAGGTTGTCGAGTGTAAAGGCAGTAAAGACGAGGCTCTTCCCCTCTACATTCAAGGATAGAGCCAAGGCATGGTTTTATTCACTTAACCCACCGAACAACACAACATAGGAGCAGTTGGTGCAAGCCTTTTTAGCTCAATGCTTCCTTTTAACAAAGACAACAAGATTCATAAAAGGAATTTACAAATTTCCTACAAAATGAAGGGGAGCCATCGTAAAAAGCATGGGAGCAATTTAAGGAGTTACAAAGGAGTTGTCCTCATCACAACTCGCCAAAGGAATTCTTATTCCCAAATTTTTACAACGGAGTCAATCCACCCACAGAGGGCATCATTGATGCAGTTATTGAAGGATTGTTGATGCAGAAAATAGTTGAGGAGGTAGAAGACTTGCTAGAGAAGATGGTGAACAATAACTGTCTTTAGACATCATACTGAAGTAGATAGCAATCAACCTTTTAGGATCAGAAGGGAATGACTATCATAGATTCAACAACAACTTTATAGGCTAAAATTGCCAGCTTAACTAATAAACTAAGCAACCTGAAAGTCACCTCTTTCACTCCACTTAAAGCAATTTAACACTGATATGAGCTATACAAACAAAAGACTAAAAGAGTTATATCATATTTGATTGTTTCTTAGTGCAAAATAACAATATGAAGCAACTCAACTATATAGGAGCACAATTTGGTCGAGGGGGGAATAACCCTTATGTTGGCCTCCGTTTCCGGAACCCAACTCCTCTTGCGACAAGTCTTGACATGTGAGCGTGCATATAACTTTGAAGGGAAATTTTTTTTCATTGGACCTTTATTTGACATCATGAATACATCTTCAATCTTATAACATCCCAAAATTCACTCACAAATCTTCCAT
>JANZLH020000005.1:5654137-5668481 GCA_026770325.2 Erythroxylum fimbriatum | reverse complement strand
GAATATTATAATACTAATACTAATACTAATACTAATAATAATAATAATTGTAATAATAAATATAACCAAAAGATTAAAAGAATTATTAAAACAATAAGTTATTTAATAATAATATTTAACAGTTATTATAATAATAGAAATCTAATTTATTAATTAATAATTATTATTAATAAATAATACTAAATAAAAAATTATACACTTAATATCAACAACAAAATTAATAATGTCTATAAATTATAATAAACATTTTTTAATAATAATCCTTTACTGCAAACGTTCAAAAGTACATAAATAATAAAGGTTTGTGTCAAGCCATGCCGGCAGGCGGCTTGGCTTTTTACATTTGTCCTTCCTCTGTCTGACGTCTACGCGTGCTTTGAAAATATATGCAAAAACGATGTTGTCTTACTCTTGGACAGAATAAGATAGAGTAAATTAGACAGGTGATCTGTACTCTATGCCAATAAGTGTTGTCTTTATTGAGATTATGACATTAATAGTTTGAAAGCAACTATGGGAAGGTGAATATTTTAATATATCAATCAGCAAAAGCAGCCATATCTTCTTCGTCTCTTTTTTTTTAAATTTTTATGATGTTTAAAAATGATTTTATAAATTTATTAATTTTTAGCTCACATATTATATTGTAATTATCCATTTTGAATCGTTTAGTCAGATGTATTTCCTTTATTTGATGAACGATTTGACAAAAGCCAGCAGAGTTCTCGAAATAATCATGAAGCAATTCAGGACATGATGGTGGGCCGATTCAAATCTACATTAGAGAAAAAGGAAGCCTTTTGATTTAGTTTGGACCAAGATTCAAGACTCAAGACTCAAGACTCAAGAATCAAGAGAACATCAACAACAATGTATGAATCTATCTGATTCACATGTATACTTGCTCAAGTAGTAAATGATGCCTTAACAAAAATTGAAACCATGCATATTTTGTGCGTAGGACTTCTTTTGTCATTTTTTGTTTGCTGAATTTCTTCATTTGCCCACAATAATTGTCATTGTTATGTAACATACACTAAAGACTAAAGAAAAGATGTAGACATTTGGACAAGCACTACAACAAGATAGCCCTTTCGCTACGATTTTAAATTCTTAGCCAAAAGTAAGCGTTTAACAACGATTTTTGAAATCGTTATCAAAGGCTTGCCATTTAGCGACAATTTTCTAAGTAACATCGTCGCCAAATGGTAAGCCTTTGGTAACGCTTTTTCAAAATCGTCGCAAAAGACTTATGCTTTTGCAACGGTTTTGCTTTATGCATGACCAAACACTTAAGTAACAAACTAACTCTCTTATTTATAATAATGAACTCACTAGCTTTGACTTGATCATTTTGTGAGTAAACATCATATTGATAAAAATCAAATTTAATATTATTGACAATTATTCTAAGTTTAAAAATAAATTTAGTTAACAACAATATCAAATCATTTCAATAATTTATGAAACTATAAACTCAAAATTAATCAATGTTACATAGATTCATACTTTTTATTTTTCTCTTTTAAATTATATGATTTGATAATTTTATATGGTGTCACAAAATTTTTAAATAGTTTTAACATGAAGTTTGTAATATAATAATATATGATTTTTATAGAAAAACAATAAATAATGATATATGGTAAGTAATATAATATAATAATATATGGTAAGTAATACAAGATTTTAATTATAACTTTAATAATTCTTACAAACAAAACAATAAAAAAGAGAAAAGATAATAAATTTCACACCTATTCCATCGAAAAGAAAAAAGATATAATTATTTTGCTAGATTCCAAGTGACATGAGACTCGATAAATAAGATAAAGGAGTTTCCTATGTTTAGTGTCCATCAGTTTGAGGATGGAATATTGTGCTAAAATCTAGTTTAGTGCCCCATGCCTCCTATAATTTGCTCCAGAACTAAGATGTGAACTGTAATCCTCAGTTATAAACTATTGATAATAGCACCCTATAGAGGCACACTATCTATTCGATAAGCACTCGGGTTCACTGAGACATTGAGTATGTGTTTTTCGCAGGTAAAAATAGGTTGACTTCGTCAACTTATCTATGATCACTTAAATTGAATCACATCAAGTCCTTGTATAAGGTAAGCCAACCATGAAATCAATTATGATATTTTTCCATTTCTATTAAGGAATTGGCAATGGTTACAACTTACTTAAGGGTTTATGATGCTCAACTTTTACTTTTTGGCAAGTCAAACGCTTAAAGACATGTTCAACCACATCCTTTTTTCCATACTGTCTCACCAATACGTGTCTCTAATCTGATGATATATCGTGGTAGAACCCGAATGTACATTGTATGTCGTATAATGCGCTTCCTCTGAAATCTCCTCCTTCAAGTTCTCTACATTTGGAACACATAATCTCCCATTCATTCTTAGTATACCTCACCCATTGATCTTGAAATCCATGCAACGTCCTTCTCGTACTTTATATATAAGCTTTTAAAACTTATGGTCTTAGCCATTAGCAACCTTGATTTTGTCCAACAATATCAAATGTACTCTAATGCTCACCACTAGTTCTCTTGATTTGAAATTTGAAATTGAACGCCATGATCCATCAAATCATGTAACTCCCTAGTCAAAGCTCTCCTTTCTACTATGATATGTGCCAAACTATTCGAGAACTTCCTACTTAGTGCCTCTGTTACACTATTTGCCTTTTCACGGTGATACTAAAATGTGCAGTTGTAATCTTTTTGTAGTTCTATCCACCTTTTTTGCCTCATATTTAAGTCCTTCTATTGAAATATATATTTTAGACTCTTATAATCCACATAAATTTCATACGTTTCACCATACAGATAATGTTTCAAAATCTTTAAGAAAAAGATCACCGCCGCCATCTTTAAATCATAAATAGGGTAATTTTGTTCATGATTTATCAATTACTGGAAGCATAAGCAATCACCCTACCATTTTGCATTAACATGCAAACTAAGAGAACTTTTTGAAATCCTCTATCTTTAGTTGGTAGTTACAGGACTGAAGCTGTAGTTAAACACTCTTTCAACTTTTGAAAGCTCTCCTCATAGGCATAAAACCAAATGAACTATGTATTTTTTGTCTCAAACATATCAGTGGGGTTACTATCTTGGAAAAGTCTTGGACAAATATTTGATAATAGTATGTCAATCCCAAAAAGTTTTACATTTCTGTCATTGTCTCTAGTTTTTCCTAGTTCATTACAACTTTCACCTTCTTCAATTCCACTTATATCCCCTCCTGAGATATCAAGTGTCCTGAGAATGTGACACTCTCAAGGAAAAATTCATAATTTGAGAAGTTGACATACAAATGATAGTGTCTCCAACATTACTCTCAAATATTAGTTGTGCTCTTTATTTGTTTATCGAATACACCAAAATGTCATCGATAAAGATGATCACGAACCTATTTAATAACTGTTTGCACACTTTATTCATTATATCTATGAAAGCCAATGGAGCATTGGTAAGGCCAACTGATATTATTAAGAGTTCATATTGACCGTATCAAGTCGTAAAGGCAATTTTAGGTATATCGTCTCCTCTGATCCTCAGCTAAAGATATCCATACCTTAAGTGAATCTTAGAAAAATACCTAGCATCTTGAAATTGATCAAACATATCGCCGATTTGGGGTAATGCATACTTATTACAAATGGTCACCTTATTTAACTGCCTGTAGTTAACAAACAATTAGAAAGTATCATCTTTTTTCTTTACAAATAGTATTGGCCCATCCCGTATTGATGTGTTAGGCTTGATGAAACCATTACCCCATAAATTTATAAATTTTCTTTTAATTCCTTTAACTCTACAGGTGCGATTGTAGATAAAGGTATAAAAATTGGAGTTGTACCAATATTAGATTAATGCATGACTCAATATCTCTCTTTGGAGGTAACCTTGGTAACTCTTCAGGAAATACGTATGGAGACTTTCAAACTAGCCCTTGTCGGGCACCAAAACTATGGTTCCCCTTGTGGCTACAAAAATGGAGGTTGCACCATATTAGAAGAGGTCTATTAATATCTCATTGCTGGATAATCCCTAATTAGATGCCCGTATTGGCCATATCTGTAACAGCTTCTTAGTGACATATAGCATAGGCCTTATCGTGCCTTACCACATTGTTAGCAAATAGAGGATGCCAAGCCTGAACTGCTATGTCTAGAGCTCCATCTACTCTAGGCACAAACCTAAATTCTCCCAAATGTCTACGGCTAGATCTTGCCTTGTTATGTGCTCGAATAACCTCTATCAAGAGCTCCCACTCTGATTATACCCAGGTAAGAAGTATAATTATCACTGTTGCCATTGCTGAAAATTGGAGGGTCCTATTAAATACCTCTTACTTTGCTCTTTAGCAAACAAACATCCTTTTATAAGAATCCTGTCCAAGTGATTGGCCATATCCACAAGAGTAGAGAATTTCTCTTAACAACTCATAATCATGCTAACGAAACAGTGTCCTAACTTGAGTATATATTGGTTATTCTTCCTTAGCTTATCTAAGACAATCTCTAGGGAATATCGACTCAATTGAATGAATTCAGTGGTATACTAATCCGCTATCCTATCTCTCCAATATAGATTCTAAAACTCTAATTTGAGCGCTCTCAAGGTACGAAGGAGAGGAAACAATCCATAAATATCTTCTTAAACTGCGACCATCTCACTGCACCTAAGTATGGAAGGATGTGGTCTCGATACCAATCCTTGGCCACTTTTTAAAAAGACATCTCCACTAGACCCACATGTTGGATGTCAAAATAGTTTAGTCTCATGCCTCGTATCTCCACCTTATCGAGAAAATTAATGGCCTCCCTGGGTCTACTCTTGTCAAACTCTAAGTGATGAAATCTCAAACACACAATTGACAACTGCATATTTGACCTCTCTTACTTCGGGGCTACAACTGATGGTGGGGTTTGTTACTGTTGTTATTGCATCATCATCATCGAATCTCAGAACATGGCATTATTAACTTATATTCATGCTAGAAATGCTCGCATGTCAAATGTAAGCACCTACGGATCTCCTTGTGACACCTCTGACTCTTTTACAGATGCCTCTCGAGTCCTAGTCATCCTGCGCTTACCATGCCTTCCAGTTGAGGTAGCAAGGGCAAGCTTCTTTCTTGTGCCAAGACCTTATCGTGGGCCTTTTAGTCAAGTTGGGCAAGAAATTGCACACGTCAGTTCATGATGACAAAGGAAGAAAAGGAATGATCAATACCATCAATTATAACAGATGAGTATTCTTAGTAAGGAAGCTATTTTAAGGAGGGATTAAAATTCTTATGTGTCTGCGTGTAAAACGACCCTTTAAACCTTAAGTCTTTGAATAACCTAATCTCTTATAATAACTTTTTCATAACTCGAATGGGCATGTGAAACCCAAAAACCAAAGCCCTGAAATCTCTTATAAGTCTGACTACTAATGACAGAAATAAATGTAAAATCTTAAAAAAGAATTAAATAACAATACTGGCATGTGTAAGTACAAGCACAATAAAGTATAATAATGTTAGCATGCATTAAAGGAAAAATTTCAACATACTAAATCATATTATTGCGGATGCTAAAGGACAAGTACAGGTGAAAACAATTGAATAGCATACATAAAAGTAGATATATTGTAGTTGACGCTCCTTAGAGTCACTGTTACAAAGTTGGTGGTAGTTAACCTGAAAAATAGAATTTAAGGGGAGTTAGACTCCATTGAGTAAGTTCATATTGCCCCACGACATTCAATGACATACTCACACAATATACACTTTACATTAGTATAAACACACATATATGAGGCATGAAAAATCATATGAAATACATAATAAATTGTAGAGAAGGAATATCTATAAGAACCTAGTCTCTAAGGGTAAATCCTCACAATACGACACCTCAAGTAGCTGCGAGGAGCGAAGCATCACTAATGGACTAACCCTTACTCAATACGTATAAATTCACACTCACATCAATAATATACATATCAAATAAGGACTCGACTAAGAACTAAACATCAACCAGGATCGATTTGAATCATATATCAATATGATATCATAATTATCTCTTATAATCAAACCAGCAAGCACTGGTCTTAATGCATACACATTAATTGACATGTCCTACATTTTTTTAATCTTTCACAATCACAATCAAAGGCATCTACACATAATTTAAATATTAATCATGTAATTTCACAAAACAAGCACTTAATCATATAAGGACTATCATAAATGCATATAGTATGCCATAGGTATCCATATACTTAGATATCACATTATTATTTGTAGAGGCATTATAACGACTACTGAAATTACATATGTACATGTATATATTTGTAGGCACTTTATATATATATATATGACATTTACCTTGGTTTAACATGTCATTGATCATATTCATCTAAAACCATAAGCAATAGAGGGTATGGATTCGATATTGGTAGATAGATATAGACGTACCTGATTAATGTACTTGTCAGTTCAAAGCTTGTGATGTGGGTTTCACTCTTAATATACCTATAAATAGGAAAAGAAATAGACCAATTAGTTTCATTTACATTTCATTGGGTTCAATTAACAACATAAGACTTATTATGTTAGCTAGGATGGTCCAATTATGCAATTCGACCCTTGATCCTATTCTTGCATAAATTTTCATGATTTTTAATTCACAAACTATTAAGAATTTAACTATGATTATTAAAGGAAAAAATTATCAGCATAATTTATAAAATTTTTAAAATTTTTCTAAAGAAGTCACTAGAATAGTATCATAGACGATCATAATATTCTTCTTATGTCAAGAAAATTTTTTAGTCTTGGAATTCAACGATCTTTATATTAAATGAAATCTCTTGATGGGTATAACAACTTTTATAACTACAAGAAGCTCAAATTCTCAATTAATCTCAATGAATTGAAGAAAAATATTTTAGAGCCCTAACCTTTATTTTGTTAATTGGCGGTGATACAGGCAGTGATCAAGGACGAGACCATAGGGTTTTCGTTCCTGATATCGAAGGGAGTCTAATGGTAATGGTGGTGGTTGGGCATACTCATCGGAGGTGATGAATTGAAGATTTGAGTTTTTCTTCTCAATTTTTGCGATGTTTTTAGTGTTATTATGAGGTAAAATGTGAATGGTTGTGACGAGCTCAAAGAGAGGAGTTAATCGTTATATATGGTTGGCTGATTAGAGTTACTAGTAGTGAAGAATAAAGAAAGAGGAAATTTTGGTGAATAGTAACTTTAGGGGGTGAGAATGAAAAAAAGAAAGAAAGATAAGGGTGAAAGATATATACATATACACACACACATATATAAGGGGGAATATTACATCCTTAAGCAAATATTTCCTTCAACTTTTGAATGTCTGAGAATGGTACAAAAATCTCATAGAAATAATGAAGGGTATCCATAGAAGAATGTATCATCTTTCTACAGAGAAATATTTGAAAAGCAAGATTAAAGGCACGCATAAATGTTAATCGGATCCTAATCTTCACCTGAAGCAAATTTATTGAGAGATGAATGAGTTAATTTGTAATCAGATAATGAGAAACTTAACTCTATCTAAATCATAGGCAATAACCATCCTTCCACAATTTTAAGCTTGGTGGTCACTAACAAAATGTCAATATTTTCCTTAAAAACAAGCTTTTTACGCTTGTCATTATTGAGTTTCCTCCAATGTCCTATTATCATAGGTTTTATTTCATTGAGATAGTCCTTAAGTACACATGCTTCTTAGGGTTATCAAGCCCTTTAATACTCTATAAAAGGATTATCAATAGGAGAGAGTTCAAGCCTTAGAGCTTTTTTCTCTAATTTTCCTACTTGATCTTCTCCTACTTACCACTTTGAAATCATTCCCTTTGACTTCAAACTTTATTTGATCCAATTACAGGGACACAATTCCATTTAACGCACATAGGGGCAAGGTTTTATTAGAATTGATGATGAGTTAATCTAGTGGATCTCTTTGAATATGTAAAAGGGTCCCATCTTCGTCAACTACATAAGAAGAGTTCTCAATCACTATATTGGAGCACTAGGGATCATTCTCACTTGAAGTTTGCTTCTTTATCCGTTAGTCTGTCATATATATCGCTTTCTCCTTTTCTTTTAATAAAGTTGTTGATTCATTTGTCTCATGTAGTTCATGTAAGTTCTGATCATCTGTTCTTCCCTTATCATCCTCACAATCATTAGGTATCTCTAATCTCATAAGTTCATAGTAGTCTTCTCTTTGAAAGGTCTTGTACGATGGCCTCCATTGCTTCTTGTGATGTCTTAAAGACAGTCCCTATTGTAGTACCTTGACCATATTTTCAAGGTATTGCGTCATTATCATCTAGTCTCATTATAGGGATAGACTCAGGTAGCTCTGCATGCATATCTACAATCAAGTACAGCCTGACGGAACCTATTCTTTTTATTGAAGCCATGGTTCATCCATATATATTAACTTGTCAATGTAGCTTGCTAAGTGTTTCAAACCTTTAATTGACCAATACTCTAATAGAATATTGTGTACATTAAGGCACAAAAGAACTTGTTTTTGTTTCAGATTCTTCGGATGGATATTAGGTCTCTAGTGTTGAGAAAAACTAGGAATGTTAAAGATATGCGATGGACCGACATTTATAAATCTTTGAGCATTTGATTTTGAATTAAACTTAAATAGGAACCTGTTCTCTTTATTCATCAACACCTCCAATAGGCCTAGTACTTATGTATAGCCCATGATTGCATAAGAGAAAAAGTTGGGCATGTTTTTAAGAACCCAACTAATGTCGATTTCTATGTGTATGCATCCTCTCTAAGTAAGTCGGCATTTTTCTAAGAACCCAACTAATGTTAATTTCTATACGTACGCACTCTCTTTAAGAACTTCCATAGGAGGGTACAAACAATGCAACTCTCATCAACTTATGATGGAGAGAAAAATTGAAGCTTTTCTAGAGAAAGGAGTCTCTAATAACTTAGCACCAACTTAGTTTGGAGGAAATGGAGTTGAAGAGCATGGTTGCCATTGGTGGAAAAGAGGCTTGAGGAAGTTGATGTTGCTGTAGCAGTTGAGGCAAGATTAGAAGAGTTGGTGTAGTAGGCTTAAAGATTGAATGTAATGAAGTCAATGGAAGAACAAGGTTTACTGGAAATGCAAAAGAATATAAGAGGGAGGCTTAATGCTTGAAGAAGGAATCATGGATAAAGCATGGTTAGTCGATGCAGAATAGATGTCAGCGGAGTGAATAAGGGAAGAAAAATTAAACCAGTTAAGAAAGTCTAAATAAGAACTAACAATGTCTGTGGAGCGAATAATGGTTGGAAAATTAAACTAGATAGGTAATTCAGTCTAGTTAAGAACTACAAAGAAGTGGACATGATGTCGAAAGAGGTAAAGAAATAAATCAGACCACTAAAAACTAGAAATAGTTCCTAAAATGGCATGGTGCAAAAGGCGAGAGCATTTCAGGGAAAAGTAGAAGAAGCAGGATGGAGATTTGAAGAAAGTTCCAGCTGAAGGCCAAAGAGAGACCAAGAACACTTGGTAGAAGGGTTGAGGCAGTTGTACTAGCAAAGTGAACTTGAGTAATACCTGAAAAACTGGAACCCAGAAGCAGTTTGAAAAGGATCAACCAACAGGGAAAGTAGAGAGGACAAAAGTAGAAGAGAGGAGAACTAAAGAAGACCAAACAAGCAAGAAGAACAAAACAACAGGGAAAAGAAGCGAGACAACCTACAGAGTAAGCTTGGGATGGAAGGCAGCTTCTTTCTCATAGAGTTTGAGATTTTGTTTAATTTTCTAGTATTTAAAATATAATTCAACGCCGTTACATCCCTGCCACAAAAGGCTCTTATAAGAAAACAAAGAAACAAAAAGATGATCCAGAAAAAAAAAAAAGGGATTCTGATTTCTCAAGTCTAAACTAGTTCAGTATAATAGATAATGATTGTAAAACTAAAGAACGAAAGCGCGGTTGTAATTGGGAAAAGGGTGAATGCATTGCACTGCACTTTGAAGATGAGGAAAACTTGAAAAGCTGAAGTAGTTCTATTTAAAAGTTAAGTTTATTTAAATCAAAATTAGAACAAAATAAAGATTAAAATTCAATGATGAAGAGAGAGTGCAGCCAAGAACCTTTTTGAACGGTAGAATGAAAACAAATAAAAAATTCCTACTCCCCTTGTCCAGGACCAGGAACAGAAAATGGTCCAACTTCAATGTCGAAGAGTATGTACTATAATGTCCATATCATTTAAACAGCTAGCGCTTAATTCTCAAGAACTGCGTAGAGGGCGAGGTCTTAGGATGCAGACTCAACTTGTAAAACTGCCTTTCTTTTTTCATATCGGAAGGATCATGAACTGTGCCTTTTGTCAGGCAACGTATATTACTTGTTCGTGGATGGTGACTCAATTACTTGGAAGCCTCCTCACTGGTGGCTTACAGAATAATTTTCTACGTGACTCAGAACCTTCCATTGAATATTGTTTTCACTTTCTATGCATGGTCACCAGTCTGGACCCTTCCCACAATGATCATTAGTTGCATCATTATCCTTTTCTGTTCTAAGATGTTCATAATGGGGCACATGGTTGTGAATTATATTCCAAATTCTGCTAGCAACGATTAGCCTTCTTTGAAATTTCTAAATGTGAAACAAAATCCAAGGAAACGAGGTCATACGGTGATCTTCATTAGTAAAGATTGACAGACTCAAGGCTGTGTCTAGAGGCCTTATTTTCATGTTCTGGAATTCTTCAAGGTAATACCAAGTCTTTACTTCTGAAGGTTTGATGGTGCTATGCTCCTCAAATGAGCCTAGGACAAGTTCAAGTAAACCCATATATTATCTCTTGTATTGATTCAAGATCATCAGGTAAATTGAGGATTTACAAGCTTTTCTCTCAATAAACACAAAAATACACATAAAGAGGAAAAAGAAACTTGCAATGCTTCACAATGTAAAACAGAAGTGTGAGGATTAACAGATTAGTGAGAGCTAGTATTTGCATGCAAGTCCACAAAATTGCGAACACTGCAATTGTACCAATTTTGGCTTTGAAATATAATTAGTGAGGAATTGAAAGAGCTTTCGGGAGGGCTTCATATGAAGCAACAGATATTGTCTCCAGTTTGCAGTCAGCTTTAAACAACTTGCCGTTTGATTCCTCCATAGAAATTGAGCTAATGAGTTGTAGTAGAACATGTTCAAGCTCTTCCCCATCAGTCCATTCGTGAATTTCAGCTTTGACCAGTAAAGGGTTTCTGGTAATTAACTCCCACACTGGGAAATTTTTCCTTGGCATCATGTAATCTGACCCTGTAAGTTTCAAGCTTGGACAATAATCGCCACTGCCATCACCAAGGTAGATAATTCTTTTGTTCCCTTCATTCGAAAGGGAAGCTTGAATCCTTTCAACAATAATACCCTGAAACCATAAGTTGGAAAAAGATCACAACTTTACTCTCCAGATTAAGATATAGAGGCAAAGAAACTCAGTATTTACTGGTTTTGTCACTACCAATTAACTTTTAATGCAATTAGACAACCAATTCTGCCCTTAAGTCGAGGCTCGAGAGCTTGTGATGATTACTAATGTTGGGGTCAATCAAAAAGCAAAGAAAATCAACTTGTCAAAATCAGAAGCTAAAGAAGGAACCATGTTCGGTAGATTGTGGGATCGACAGATAAGCCCCACAAAACTTTTAATGGGAACATACGAGCAGTCGAAAAAAATTATCTAATAACAGGCCATCTACACTTTGGAGAAACTCTGCATCTTGTTAAGTTTCAACTTTCAATTCCCTTCCCTAGTTGATTAAAAAGAAAAAAGCATCATGAAATGAGAATAAAGTTTTAAACCAGAAGAGAGAAGACATGCAATACCTTGCACATGTTTGGAGGACACAGACCACAACTATGAGAAGATACGGTGAAATCATGGTAAGGGGAGATCCTCAGTCTCCCTTCTTCATCAACAAATCCTGGGTTGGTGTTAATTTCTGAGAAGTAATCCCTTAAACCAAGATGTTTCAGGATTGTCTCAATGAAGAACACGTTTGCATCGCTCACAATCCTTAATTCACACCTGAGAAGAACACGTAATTGACAGAACAAATTTACTTGCTATAATCATATCCAGTCAAATATGCTAAAAAGTAGGGTTGGAAGGTGCCTCAAACGAAACTCAATGAAGAAACATACACAAAAAAGATATGCATACCCCATAGCATGTGCCGATTTGATAGCAGGAACAACCCTGGGATGAATAGGAATACGTTTCAGAACCTCTTCAACGTCCTCAATGGTCTTCTCCTGTGTATGAATTTCCCTCATCATCCTGTCCTGCAAAAGTTTTAGCGTTGAAAATATATAAGCAATCCCGACAAGAATTGGGAATGCACGACTGTGCATTCAAACAACTATTCGATTACGTAAGTAGAGAAGAAAACAATCGAAAGATATGAAGTTGCTGGTTCAAAAACAGGAAAAACAAACCCGGAAAAAAAAAAAAAGAAAAACATAAGCAACATGTTAATTAAGTAAGGTACTAACCATTAGAGTATTCCAAGGCATGGTGTTGAGAAGTTGACAGAACAAGTCCGTGAAACCCAGTCCATCAACTACCCAGTTATCACTATCAACGTCGACAATGGTCTTATCGAAGTCGAAAATCACCACAATTCCTGCCATAGCTAATAGCTAAAACACTCACAAGCAGGTTGTTTTTGGTATGAGAGTTGATGTGAAGAGGATTCAATTTATACAGGAGCAAAGGACGTGTTGAAGAGGGTGGTTGTGCGTGAATGCTAAATAAGTTGACATGTAGAATCCAACGGAATACTACTTGAGCTTGGACTTTGTTTTTAAATCACCATAGAAAACTAAAACGGACCAATTCAATTGTTAATTGGAGGTTGGTAAAAGTTATCGGAATATTAAGAAGTAAAGAAAGAACGTGGAGAGGCATAGAGGAATATGCCAAAGGTAACTAAGTTCAAGTTGGCCACCTTTGAAACGCGTTAGGATATTCCAAGTACCCTTCAGTGATTCTCGCGAACTGCTTTTTGTGGCTGCCGAGTTTGATTACAACTCAATCACCTTAACCTCACCACATTCACCGGCTTTGAGGTTATATATAATTTTAGATTTTCAATTCCTAGTAGTAGTAGTTTTTCCTGTTTTTGGTCCAAGCTCTCTTCTTCCTTGATTTGTATTGTCCATTTTCGCTCCACTTTTTTCTACTAGACAAGTATTCAATTGAGACCCATCAGAACTCTCAACTTATATCACATTCGCGGCCTAAACTTTCTAAACATTGATCTAAGGATTTCCCCAAAATTAAGATGAGACAACTTGAATTGAACCAACTCTATACAGCCACAAATGCGATTCGTTTCAAGTTAATTCCAACCAATCAATTGTAATATTCTAAATCATAAACGCATGTCATCTAATTCTTTATTCTATAGAAGATGCTATTGACAGTGTTCCCAAATCCATATTCCGTTGTCTTGTTCCTTTTCCTGCCCGAAATCAACTACAAAAGATTGGGAACTGACCCACTAAAACATCTTTGTATTACCTCGTAACAAACATCCACCACCTGTTATCAATCGTTTACATTTAACACGCATGCTTCTTCTATCTTTCGGCTATAATTATGCATGAGTGAGGTAATGTGTGGCTTCTCCTGTGTCTAATTGATTTCTGATGAATGACATGTCCACTGTAGCCATTAGCCAGTGTATACTATTATCAGCTCCCATAGACACACCACCATCATTATCAATTGTGCCCATTATAGCTAGTGGATGCTATAGCCTTTTAGTCCGAAAACTTGCGTTCTTCCTCGCCACCAATGGGTATAATTCGTATGGTAGGGTAATGTGAGGTGTTGTAATATGAAAATTATGCAACTTCAAAGGAGTGTTCCCATTACTTAATATGATTTTTATAGTGATGCTCCTTTTGTACACTGGATGTTCATGCACTAGCGAGTTCTGTAGTTGGATGAATGAAAGAGAAGAGTTATTATATATCATCACCACTAAGACAAATAATTAAGTTAGATGATCTATTAGATTTCAACTAGAGATATATATTAATTTCAATTCATCTTGTGTTCTCCTTCAAGGTGTCAACTTGGATGATTCAAAAGATACTCTGGTGATTATTATTTGTTGCGTAACAAACCTTGGACTTTCAAAAGATGCATAGAGGGGAGAGTCCGGATCACCTGTCTAATTCTACTCTGTCTAACTCTGTCGAGGGAGGAAAACGTTGTCGTTCTACTTATAAA
>JANZLH020000005.1:5586542-5602429 GCA_026770325.2 Erythroxylum fimbriatum | reverse complement strand
TTGTCGACGTGCACGTGACGGTTCTTGGGACATTACCTTACCCATACAACACATAGTTCATGCATAACAATAAAATTGGACTGTTCTTGTCCAATTCACTGTTTCATTAAAATCATTCTTTTCATACATCATTCATGTTATGCACTTCATGCATACTTCATATGGTTCATTCATGCTCATTTAAGTTAGTTCATTCAACATTAATTCAACCATCATCAAATCATCAACATGCATTATATTCATTTACACATAACTCATCATAAATATCATTCAACCACAACAAACACAAGCATTTAAAACATTCATTTATGGTTTACAACAACCACAACAAACATCATAAATGTCATTAATAAATTTGTATTAAATGCTCATAAATATAAAGATAAAGGTGAAACCCACCTCTTTCACTTGCTTAATCTTGATTCAAGAGTGTTCTTCTTCTTCCTCTTCTTCCCTCTCTTGAACAACTTCAATAAAGTCAAAGACCAAAGTCAACTCATCACAAATTGAAAAACCCCACAACATCTTTCATCAAATCAATCATGGATTCACTATACCCATTCATTTCTTAGTCTTTCTAACCAAAAACCCACACACAAGCCAACACTTAAACACAAGCTTACCTTTAAATCTTCAACTTCACCAAGAGTTTCTTGGTTCAATGTGAAGCTCTCACTATCCTCCACACTTTTAACTCTTGGATTTTCCTTCAAATCACTCTTGATCACTTGGGAAATCAAGACCTAGCTTCTCTCTTTTCTTCCTTTCCTTCTCCTCTCCCACGAAATTTCTTCTCTTTCTTTCCCTCTCTCTATTTCGGTGGCTCACTCTCCAAAAGCAAGACAACTTCTCTTTCTTCTCTTCTTCTTATTTTCCTTTTATACTATCTTATCTAACTTAAGCCCAAAAGGCCCAAAGTCCAATTGCTCTTCTCCTCTTCTTCATTCAAGACAACTTAGGTCCACTTCATTTCTTCTTCTATTTATTTCATTTGGGCTCAAGCCCAATTAACTCATTAAATGTCACCTAACACATTTAATTCATGCTATCTCATTAAATTCAACTAACATATTCAATTCATTAGCTAATTCATTTAATTATCATACTTAATGCACGGTCATTTAATTCATTTAATTCATTAACACATTAACACATGTCATTTAATTCCTCATTTAATCATTATTTACTACTATCATAGTTAATCAAGTTCATCAATGCTTTAATCCTCATTAATCATTTTTAATAATCATAAAAAAAAAATTCTGGGTCTGACACTTGAGGTGCAGGTTCAGGTCTGAAAAGCTCAGTACCTGTGGATTCTGCTTCACTAATTTCAAGTTTAACTTAGTATATTGAGGCATCGTCATCAAAACATTGGATAACTCTGTAAGATCAACAAAGTGTGCTGAATCGTTAGATGATGGTTCTAAAATAGGTTCAGATGATGACTCAGGGAACTCAAAGGTATTGGCTGAGTTGTCAAATGGTGTTGCAGAAACTTCAGATGTTTGAACAGAGGCGTTAGAACTAGCGTCTGTATGATCTGATTTAGCACTTGAATCTTCTGCAAGAGATTTAGCAGTTAGAGTTGCAACGAACTTTGTCTTTTTAGCTTTATCCTTCCCATGAGAAGAGGTGGAAGGTTGTACTCTCGGTGGAGACTCTAGAGGAGTATGAATTTGCAATGGCTTACTCCACTGTTGAGATGGTTCAACAGGTTGATATGAGGTTGATGGCTCAGGAACCTTTGAAGACTCAGAAATTCGTTATTTAGGCAAATAATCAGATTTTTGTCTTGACTTTGATTTCTTTGGTTTCTCCGGAGTTGTATGAGGATGTATGTACTGTCTAATCAAAGGATACTTAAATTTGAATATCTTTGAGTAGTCAGCTTCTTTTGGATACTTCTGATACATAGGAGATGGATACGTTGACTGAGTATTTGGAAAATCCGAAGAGGATGAGCCATAGATTGTCCTTGATTGTGCAGAACGCATATTAGCTTCCATTTGTTGCACAATTCCTTGTATCTTTTGTATCTCACGAACTTTAAAGTCGAAGCCAGGCCCCATATAATGGGCAGAGATGTATTGTCGAAGTTCAGCATCAAGACGCTGAATCTGAGCTTTGTTTGATTGATACATTTATTGGATCTGTTTAGAAACTGCATCGACTTTCGTATGAGTAGCATGCTTTTGTTGACTAATTCCATCCAGCTTAGAATCAATCCTTTTTAGAACTTTGTTCTGTGCTACGATGTTGGATTTTTGCCAGTTAAGAACTTCATCAGACGGATTTGACACAAGTTTTCCTTTGAAGTAATTCCAGTGGCTCGGATGTAAGGGTTATAGATAACCCGCTGTGATTCATCAGTACTCCTTGTTAATGTGGGAAATCCTTCCTCGTATGGTTTTGCCATCATACAGGGTATAGGAGTAGAAGTCATAACAGGAACTTCTGGCTTAGATCTGCTAGATCTATTAGTAGATCTTCATGTTGGAGCTATACAACTTGTTCTTACACTTCATGGAAGAAAGGGAATATTTGTGACAGCCAGGATATCTCTTCTAGACAAGGTGTAAATGGCTTCTAATTTTTATCCAATGGTTAAAGTATAAACCAAAGAACGTGGCTTTATGTTTTAATAAAATCCTTGGCATTGGATAAAGATTAAAGGATTTGAAAAATAAACTATCATTTGTTCCGGTGGGGTTCTTTTTAGTTTGACCATACACAATGCATTGAACAGATGAACAAAATAAGATGTCTAATGTGTTCCTCGCTCCTTTTTTTATCCATCAATAGCATCACTGCTAACGCTATCCTCAATGGAAATTTACTAAATTAAAAAATATATGATACTTTTGGGCCTTATACGTTCACTGCTATTCGTAATAAACATGGAAGGCAAATAATTAAAAAGTTCTAAATGATTTAACACGAAAGAGGCTCTGATACTATTTGATAAAATTTAATTCCTTATGGTGAAAACTATCACTAACCATATAAACAATCATGTCAAATCATTGAAAATACTTAAATCTGTTGCGGAAGCGTACCTGAATTCATGAGAACAACGTGATTTTTGAATCTTGTGGTTATTCATCTTCCAAGTCAATATATTTGTCTGTTTTCTCTCAAGAACCGTCTCTTTTATGACTGATGAGGTATCAGAAAAAATAATTATTCATATGACTGGGGGACCATAACCCTAATGCTTTATATAATTTGTCTTATTTATATTTTGGTCCATTATAAAATAGTTGGGTTTCTACACATTAAAATTTATACTTTATTAGATGTCATATAACCCAAAGCCTTTAACCTTAATAGATCACTTTAACCGAACTTAACCTTATAATAACTCATAATATACAATTAATTAATATATATACATGTACCCACATGTTGGATTAAATCCAACATTACATGCATCAAAAGTTTTCACATAAGCGAGTCCTGGGATTTATTTAAGAAAAAATTCCATTTATTTTCTTAATGAAGTGAATACTTACTCTAAAAGAGAGTTCTTGTTACAGTTTTAAGTAATAAGAAAGGACATCCACGTCTTATATGGTTAACTTTTAACTCCATTATACTCTTAAGACTAAGAAACTTAGAGAGGATTAGTTTGCTAACTAGTAATCTCCATTTCTTTGGGTTATGATATAAGCTCCATTGGTGGACTACTGAAATTGCCGTGGACTCCTTACTAGAGATAAATAATACCAGAACTTGCTTTATAGACGGTAATTAGAGATAAATAGTACCAGAACTTGCTTTATAGACGGTAATTCGGTTGTCCTCAGAGATAGGCTGAAATTGGGTGCAAGTCTGCTCTGCCGTATGGCTGATGAAATCAGAGCCTGAGGAAACCCTGGGTTTAGTTTAATATGGGCTTCTTGGTTTCGATGAGAGGAGCAAGCTAGTCTCCTTGCCTCATCCAAATTGTTATAATAGATTGGCATGGTTATTCTTGTTGGGCCTAAAATTTTATAAGTGATTGGGTTGCGTCCAAACTCTACAGATTGGTTTTTAAAAAGGCCAGTAAACTATTGGTTTTGGTGAGCAGTGGATCAAAATCTTCTTCTAATTCAATCTTAATGGAGTCTTTCGTATTTCCTGCTTTTTGTTGGATTGTATCAGAAGGCTTCATCTTCTAGCTACTATTAAAGCTTCAAAATATGAAACCCTATAGGGCAGGTGAGTTGTTAAGAGACTCTTTTGACTTAAGTGAGGTTGCGGGTTCGAACTACCCTTATGTATGTAACCGTTTAAAACTTGAGATCAAAGTTTTGCCTCCCACAAGAGTAGGTCTATCCGGCTCAAGTGGAGATTAGTCTAGGTATAAATGACTTAAATGTGTCTTCCCATAATTGAGACCCTCCTTAAATATCTCATGGGCAACAACAAAAAAAAGCTTTAAAATATGAGATTCAACTCATAAACTTGGAAACTTTTTACTCATGCGTTAAACCTTTAAGTCGACAAATTAAGACTTTGAATTCCTATTTTAGAGGTAAGGCTTGACTGTGGAACTCCCACACCTACCCAAAAGTTTGTAGCTGTTTAAGGAAATGGGGAAGTGTACAACCAATAAGATGCAATTTTTTGTAGATGCAATTTTTTGTTGCTCACTGAAATCCACCTCTACATTTTCAAAATCTCATATGCTTCTAATACAAGAAAAGGTGTTCATAAGAGTCCAATTTTTAGAATGAAAATTTAGTTTTGTTTTACATCACCAATATTTTTATTGGTGGAGTTGGGGATCAGATTTCCTTTCGCTAGGGCCTTACTTTTGTTGTATACAAACTACTGATCCTTAAAATATGCAAAAGTGGTACGGAGAAAACACAAATACCCCACTAATACACATAAAGTTTTAAATAGGAAAGATAACAACATATGTTAAAACACATGAATTGGCAAATGAACCCTAATAGTTGTGTCCCAAAGTAGGTTAGTTCATTTAGATTAAGAGCTTTGTGTCTGTGTCTGTCCTTCAGTAGCCTCCAAGCCCTGTGAACCCTGGAAAGTGGATAAAAACGCATGAACTAGACAATAGAAGTAACTATTCCTGTTAGAATTTAGCATCTCTGACAACAGTAGTGAGTGATCCTTGCAACCCTCATTAATATTTACGCCATAGGAACCCACCATAACACAAAAAAACCAAAGACAAACAAGTCATTTCTACCATAATCCTCCTTTACCCTATAGTTTACTCTCAAAATTACCGAACATGCTTGACCTCACAGGCCAATCCGATTGCAACCAACACGTCAGCAGCCAATGAAACAAAACAAAACAAAAAACCTCTTGTTGAGACACAGCTAGAGAGTGTGACAGTGTGAGAGTGTTTTAACTAGAAGAACAAAGATCACTGAAATTCCTATTTTCTCCTCCTAGAGTGAGAACAGAACAGTCCATTTTTTTCTTAATATTTAGGTCTTGTTTAGTTTATTTTTTTAAAGAGAAATAAAGGGGAATTTTGCTTCTCTCTGGAAAGGGAAGAGAAGAAAAGAAAAATTAAATAAAAAAGAGGGGAGAGAGAGAGGGAGAACTAAACTAATCCAAAAAGCTCTGTTTCAATGGTTTAATTGAGAAAAAAAAAAACCTTAAATTTGACAAGAAGAGGAAGAGAAAAGAAAATCGCTTCATGGGTTTTGCGGTTTTTCCTCTTTCTAAGATAAAGATGCGATCTTCCTGATTGGTTGTGTCTCTGAGGGACAGTTAAATCTCGGGCGGCTGATTTGATCCCTGACGCAAGAACACATAGAGAGTGTTGCGAGAACAAGAGAACATGAACGGTGGCGATGAGGTCCCAGCAGCTCCGGCGGGCCCACCGCAGCCTCTGGAGTGGAAATTCTCTCAGGTCTTCGGCGAACGAACCGCCGGCGAAGAAGTGCAAGAAGGTAATTTCACCTATATGAACACATACTTGAGGTGTATCTGTAGGCCTCTATTCATTTGGATCCAGTTGATTTTATGTGTTGTCACTTGGCTATTCTCGGTTTGTAGATCCGAAATGGAGCCTGGGTTGATTGGGAATCAGTTTCTAGGTTTGTGGGTCAATGAGTGTTTTTCACTTTTTGTGGGGTTTCTATTGCAATTTAAAGAAGTGTAATGATCGATAAAGGTCGAGTGTTCATCAGATTTGAGGGAGGAGAGTGTGGGAAAGAGCTTGATGGAGTTAGTTATTGTTAATAAGGGACAAATTATGGGTACTGGTATCCTAATCTGTGGTTCAATAATGGTTGAGACTCTTATTTTTGTTTCTCATTTGCCCAAGTGAGTATGATTTCATCTTTTTGGATGATGGTTTTCTCTATTCCAGATTCAGGGATTTACTTTATGTTGCTCAAACATTTCTTCTTTCTTAAGTAGATGCATGTGCATTTATCCCTGGCTTTTCTATGCACAGCTCAAGTACAATTCAGATTATGACAAATCCTAACTACTACTAGTTGAAGTTTTTGTTTTTACTCAGCAAATCTAGTCAATGCAGCAACTTCACTTTGTGGTTTTCTATTCTAAAGTAGACATACTCTAAGTGGTTATTTTTATCCTCCCAACTTGTTCTCAAACCTAGCTCTTGAAAAGATAAATGTTTCATTTTGAAAGTGGCTTACAAAGCATATAAGTTTTAATTGTGGTTGCAATTTCTGATGGAAAATGTACTTGTTTTAGGGAATACAATTTGATATGATGAAATATATGGGTTGAAGGATTAATCATTTGGATCTGTTGCATTCTTTTAAAATATGTTTGAAATAAGATAAAAGACTGCTCCTATAAAAGGATATTTCCGATGATTCTTGCAAAAGGCATGGATTGGTCATTTGTCATGAGATATCATGTTAAAGGAAAACAATTGCTGGCACCAATGATGGATGTGCTTAGATGGGCATCCTCCTCTACCTTCTCTTTGATATAGGGAGAAAGAAAAAGGGGGGCATGATTACATGTGTGAAATGTTTGAGATAGCATTCAAAGAGGCATTGATCCAAGAAAACATGATTTGAAGTTGCCTAGAGTGAAGCATTTGTAAAAAGAAATTTTGAAATCAAAAAGTGTCATTCCTCAGTTTTGATATCTTTGAGCAGAGGAAAATGTGGGAGAGTTCTAACATTCAGTGTCTTCACTTGAGGTTCAGTTTTCCAGTATTTGTGCATATGCCCTTTCTCTTGTATGTCTAGAAACTATCCACGTAGGATTAGACAAGGATGAATGCAATGTTATAGAAAGTTTGGATAGTTCTATGAAGACTAAGTTTGAGAAATGACAGTCTCAGTAGACAATTTCTGTAATTATTTACCTTTTCAGGTGGTTGAATATTTTGATTATAATATCCAAACGTGCAAATCTAGTTTGATTTCTGACAGAAATCAAATGTTGTCCATGTAAATTGTCAGCTTTGCAATTGAGTATAAAGATATCAGAAAAAATGCAAAAAGAGAGTAGCAGGTCTTGCTGTGGTCGCAGACACAATCTGCTCATGACTTTAAATCCTTGAAACTAAGTAGATGAAGGGAAGAGCCTAAAAGGTTTCCCAGTTGTAGTATGGATGGACTAATGAGACAGTGCATTTTCCTCTAAACTGAACAATATTTAGTAACATTCTTTCACAGATATATAATTGTTTTTTTTTTTGTTTCTCCTTCTGCAGTTGATATTATTTCAGCCATTGAATTTGATAAAACTGGTGATCATCTTGCTACTGGTGACCGTGGGGGTAGGGTGGTCCTCTTTGAGAGGACAGATACAAAGGATGTGCGTTCCTGGTTCCTCTTAGGCTTCATTTATTCAGTCCAGTTTTCACATATTTTTTATGGTTACTTTAAGTTAATCTTTTTTGCTGTTAAATGCCATCTTAAAGTATATTTTTGCCATGTATTGTAGCATGGAGGATTAAGAAGGGATATGGAGAGAATGGATTACCCACTTAGCAGACATCCTGAGTTTCGTTATAAAACAGAGTTTCAGAGCCATGAACCTGAGGTGTGATTTTTCGGCAGTTACTGTTGATATAACTTCTTATATGCTAATTTTCTTCATTTGCCCCTCAGGTCAGTGTTCATGCTATGTTTTTATCTTTTTTAACAGTTTGATTATCTCAAGAGTTTGGAAATAGAGGAGAAAATCAACAAGATCAGATGGTGTCAAACTGCCAATGGTGCTCTTTTTCTTTTATCTACCAATGATAAAACCATTAAGTTTTGGAAGGTAAGGAATAATGTTTTGATGTTTTCTTGAGATATAATTGATTGATACTGAGTTCTATTATGCATTTTTCTACCAGATGTAGAGATTGTGGGCAGGTAGATGCATTTGATTGCTGGTATTGAGTTGGGAAACAAATTATTGACCTATATGGAGGTTTTATGTATGTTAGGGGTAAGGCATGAATAGTATATTGTGGGCATAAATTACCGGGTATACATCTTAAATTAGGGCAATTATAGCCTATTAATGGTGCATCTATGTATTGCTGATAATAGTGTATCAGTGGATGAGGATCCAGGACAATGAATTAGTGACCTGAATTACTTGTATGAGATTCTCAATTTAACTTTAGGGCCTGCAAGTGCATAATGGCTGACTCTCTGGAGAGACTTCAATGTCATATCACCTGATTTTTGTATTTTATAGCACTGACTGTAAGCCTACAGTTTTCTATTTACTGCAAACACTTACGTCTTTTCATATTGTTTAATAATCGAACAGGTTCAAGAAAAGAAGGTTAAGAAAATTTCTGACATGAATGTGGATCCTTCAAAAGCTATAGGAAATGGTAGTGTTGGTAGTTCCAGCTCAAGTAGTGCAAGACCTTTTCTGGCAAATGGAGGATCCCCAGACAGGTTATACAGTTCAGTGAGCAATGACTTTGCATTCCCACCTGGGGGCATTCCATCTCTGCGGCTGCCTGTGGTAGTTGTACTATAGCTTTTCTTCATTAGCTACATATTTGAAGTCTGTAGATTTCTCGTTTCTACAAATTCACCCGTAGTGATACCTAAAATCAGAAAGTTGAGGGAACAACGTCTCCACTTGCCGCTAAATATGTTATAGATGTTATATTGCTTTTTTGTTTGACAACAGAAGTATATGCAGAGGAATTGCCATCATCCCTCCATATAAATTAGATATTTTTAGGCTGAGATGCTTTGGACGTTAACTTAGAAATGTAACAAATTGGGAAAGCTGACCTTTTAGGTACTTCAGGAGATATGCTTTTCTTCATGCTACTTTGTTTATGGCTAATGGTCTGCCAACATGGGTATGGTTGTGGCATTGACAAGGGCTGTCAAATAGAAAATTTCTGTTAATTTTTGTTACTTGGTTGGAAATTTGACTCATATCTTTACATTCACTTAGGTAACTAGCTCTGAGACTAGCCTAGTGGCTAGATGCCGAAGGGTGTATGCTCATGCTCATGATTATCATATCAATTCAATTTCAAGCAACAGGTGATTATATTCCTCTTCCAGTTATATGTATCATGTGCTCCTTTTTGCTAGCAAGCATATTTTTAAACTGATTGTGGAAAGTAAAACCTTAAAAACGACAAAAATAAAGTAGATTTTAATAACCAAACTAACATAAACAAAGACAACCTACGGTAATGCATCATCTTTCTGATACTGCTCTGTTTGCCAGCTTTTTAGGAAAAATATTCTCTTTTAGTGTGTGCACAATGCTTTCATGCATTGCAGTTTTCAGCTTTTAGGTGCGGGTTAGTGATACTTTACTCATCATGCCACTATTGTCTCATGTTCCAGTGATGGCGAGACTTTTATATCAGCTGATGACCTGCGAATAAATCTTTGGAATTTAGAAATTAGCAACCAAAGCTTCAATATTGTAGATGTGAAACCTGCAAATATGGAGGACCTAACTGGTACACCATTCAACCTCTGAAGAGTTTTATCAAGCTTTATATTATGTTAATGTACAGAATTGTTAAATTTTTAGTGGAATCTGGTACCTTTTTTGGATTTGGCACTGTTTTGTCCCTCTCTCTTTCTAAATCTGTCTTGTTGTTTTCCTTCTTTCTAAACTTCTAGACTTTTGAAATCAACTTGTTCTTACTCTGCATGCTATAATTGTTTTTGTATCACATTCAAATTCCAGACAATTTATGCATTATACTCGTAAGCCACTGTCAAATTTGCCCCTCTTGACTGTTTGTTTGCATTGCAAAGCTCCTTGTTAGTTATTCATCATCTGATATTAATTCTATCTTCTTTTGTTTCGACAGAGGTTATAACATCGGCAGAATTTCATCCCGGTCATTGTAATACATTAGCATATAGTAGCTCAAAAGGCTCAATCCGACTCATTGATTTGCGGCAATCAGCTTTATGTGATTCTCATGCCAAATTGTAAGAGCTTTTAACTGCTTTCTGTATTGCATCTTTTAGTGCATGGTTATATAAAACTAGATGGAGGTATCAAGGAATAGGAAAGCTTGCTTCATTAATTTGAAAATTATTACGTTAAGGATAATATGTTAATTACCAAGCCATTTACTCGTCATTAATATTGACTAGTTGGTGATATACCATGCATGCAGGTTTGAGGAACAGGAGGCACCGGGATCTAGATCATTTTTTACAGAGATTATTGCTTCAATCTCAGATATCAAATTTGCTAAGGATGGAAGAAATATATTAAGCCGTGATTACATGACTCTAAAGGTTTGACCCTTTACTTATATTTTGAGCGTATAGACACAAAAATCATTTCAAGGCATGAAAAATTCCCGTACATCTTAAGTTTCACCCGCACTCAGTCATTCCCCTCCTGGCTCTCCTGCCCTACCCCTCTCTTTCTCCGGCAACTTTTTTCTCTCTGGGTCCTAATCAGATAGCCAGAATTGATTTCTTTCCTGATATCTACTCTCTAAGAGGTACTAATTAAGTCAACAAAGCTGTTTGTAATGAGACCACATAACACTTTTGACATAGTGATATCATCCATGTCTTTCAGCACCACGAGTACTTTTTCTGCATGGATGTCCTCTTGGAGCTCCATTTTGGCTACATCTTTCTTTCTCATTTGTCTCAGTTTCTTGATTTTTAGTTGTGGGACATCAATATGGATTCAGGTCCAGTTGCAACCTTCCAGGTTCATGAATACTTGAGACCTAAGGTGAGATTCTGACTTAACACAAGTATCAAACGAAGATGCTGTTGGTATTTTTCCCACGCTGATTGTGACATCAATTCAATGTATTCAGCTATGTGACTTGTATGAGAATGATTCAATCTTTGATAAATTCGAGTGTTGCTTGAGTGGTGATGGATTGCGAGTGGCCACAGGGTCTTACAGGTACTTGCTATACTTTTTAGTAATCCTGGCGTGGAAGATCTTGTACACACAGTTTGAGACTTTTGTTTCATGCAACTTTCAGCAATTTGTTTCGTGTGTTTGGTTGTGCCCCTGGAAGTACGGAGGCAACAACTCTGGAAGCAAGTAAAAATCCTATGAGGTATTCTTCAAATTATTTGCAATGATGTGAGTGATAATAGGAATGATTTTGGAGGCAGCGATAAATAATGAATTTCCACAAATTGAATAACTTTTAGGAGACAAGTTCAGACACCGTCAAGGCCTTCCAGATCCCTAAGCAGCATAACACGTGTTGTAAGACGGGGTCAGTGCCCTCGGATTGCACCCTTTTTAGGTAGTCTTACCCTCTTGTCTTGTTCTTCTTATGGAGTTTTGTGAATTGAATTGACAGGTGGAGAAAGCCCAGGAGTAGATTCCAATGGCAATTCTTTTGATTTCACGACTAAATTGCTGCACCTTGCATGGCATCCTACTGAAAACTCTATCGCCTGTGCTGCCGCAAACAGCTTGTACATGTACTATGCATAAGGACAAGGAAGAAATGTATGGCATGGTTGGTTCAGTTTTTGGTTGCTGTTGGAGAAGATTTCTTTTCCCTTCCCACCAAACCATCAATGAGTTAGGTGGAGGCGACATGGATTCACATTTATTTATATATATATATATATATATAATTTAAATATAAAAAAGCCCCCCCTTCAATCCGTAGCTCATGCTGCTACATACTATCATGTATCAAGGTTGTTCAGAAGTAGCCGTTAGAATTTCGGAGAAGAAGAAGAAGTAACAACTTTGCTATTTATTCTCGGCCTTGGGTTCTCTTTTCTTCATCCCCTGAAATGAAATTCCTTCATTTTTTTCTCCCCAATGTCTTCTAAAAGAAAATGTGATTGTAGGTCAAATTAAAAGGATGTTCAAATGTTTGCCACCAGGTCTTGAGGTGTTTTCTTTAAAGCAAAATCTTGGTGGGAAGAAGGAGCTGTTGAACTTGCAGTGCATTTTTTTAATTGCTTCTTTAAAAATCATCCGTTAGATCTGTAATTAGGCTTGCCAAGTTGCCAAACTTCATGTCTTGAAGTTTCTTCCCTTCTTGACCTAAATAAATGGCAATGCAGTTGAACAGTTGTAATTACTGTCAGTTTCTTGTTTTAAGATCTTGAGCAAATAAATTGAATTCTAATTAATTTCACCATTTCATTCTCACATACATGTAAAAGTGAAAAGCTAAACCATTCAACGAATCCATCCTTATCCTTATTCCTTTCTAGAAACCCCTCGGGTCAATGAATGACTATGGTGATCTCTGTCTCTCCTCTTTCACAACCCTGTCCCAATGACTATGATGATCTCTGTCTCTTCTCTTTCACAACCCTGTCCCGGGCCTATGAATGACTATGGTGATCTCTGTCTCTTCTCTTTCACAGCCCTGTCCCGGGTCTATGAATGACTATGGTGATCTCTGTCTCTTCTCTTTCATAACCCTGTCCCTCCCTCGCGGACCAATCTCTCCCTATCCCATATTTTCATCGAGCATCTTCATCAAAGTACGACAAGACTGTACGATTGGCTCCCTGTCTCGAGAAATGACTTGACTTGTGTTTATTGGGCCTAATCAAGCCTTTCTACTACGAGTATAATAAATTAACCAAATTGTTTATTATTAATATTAATAAATAGAAAGATCAAATTTTCACATCTCATTTATAACTATAGATAATTAATAACTATTTTATTGATTTTTTCTGTTAATAATAATTATTATTTTATTTAAATTCTCATATTTACAAATTATTACTTATATTAAAAAGTATAACTAAATATTTCATATGTAAATTTAATTTTTATATTTATTAGTATATCATAATTATTAATTAATGATTAATAATATACTAATTATTTTAAATTAATTATTTTATGAGTTTTACTTTTTATATAATTATGCAAATAAATAATATGATCGACTTTTCACTTTTATTTATAATTCAATTATTTAATTTCTATTGATAAATAAAATTAATCACAAAGATTTAAAGTAATAATTACTAAATAAAATTTGGCACTAATTGGAACACATTGATAAGATAAGAAATAATATTTAGTATTAGCACGGAGATTAGCAAAAGTTTATGACAAAAAAATTAATTAGCACTAGCATTGAATCTAATAAATTTAAAATAAAAGTAATAAATTGATCACTATATAATAAATAAAAATTCAACAAATTAAAGAGTTAGTTTGTTATTATATTAAATTAATAAATATATTAATATATTATATTTTAATATAAATGTAAGAAATGATAAGATAGATCAATAAAATTATTTAATTGAGTCGGTTTATGGTAATGATATTTTTGTTTGGCGATTACTTTGAAGGATGGGATATTTTAAATATTGAATTACCTATACTAAACTTATTCTCTTGTTAATGTTGTTTTTTGAATTTCTAAAAAGATTAAATTAATTTATTTGACATATACTACCATTATAGTTCACTATGCGAGTGAAGAAATTCTCACATGATTTCGTATAACAATTAAATGATTATTGTGAAATGATAATAATAATCGTTTAGTTTACGTGCTACTTATCTTTTATTTGCCTATTCTAAAGTTAGAAGAAGAGATATGGGTAAGGTAACCAGAATGTGATCGTATGAGATTGACTTTGTGTTTTTTCGAGTCTCTTTAATTAACACATTTTACATTGTTGGTAGGAAATTGAAGTTTATATTGTTGTTAGGAATTGTCATTCATAACTCTATTTTATTTAATATGCTCTGGATCTAATGATATTTTATTTTTATCCAACTCTTTATTTTATTTTATTTTTTGATACAAAGGAGAAAACAAACTAGCTATCCCAAAGCTCGTCGATACAAAACGCCTTGCTTGTCCCGGAGGAAGAGCTCCATAACTGAAAACAGTGGTTCCCGAAGGTAATGAACGTCGGGGCTGAAATAGACTGCGAGGGCAGCCAGACTATCCGCGCACTGGTTTCCTTTCCGATGCACATACTGCAACTGCGTCTCCCACTCTCGGTGAAGTAACTCTCGTGTACCTGCCAATAAAAAACTAAGGTCAGCAAAATCAGTCCGTGAAGAGGACAGGATATTAATGACTTCTAGGGAATCTACTTCGACTATGACTCGGCGATACCCTATTGCCCATGCCAAAGATAGGCCCGAGTGAATCCCCCCAGAGTTCGGCAGTTTGCGGCGACTCACGGCCTATATGATGCGTAAATCCCCCACACCATTTTTCGGTACAGTTGCGGTTTAAACCCCCTATGGTAGTAGTGGACGATCCATTTTTAACCGCCCCATCGGTGTTAAGCTTGACCCAGTTCATCGACAGTTTGGTCCACCCTACGAGGCTGCCCGCCGAGAGGCCCTGATTTGGAAACACACAATTTTTCGCTGTTCGGGCCCTAGCTAGCCACTCGACGTAATCCAAAACTATTTTCGGACCAGTCGCTGGCCAAACGAAAGCAGCTTCAAAGAGGCTTTTGTTACACCAACTCCTTAACATCCAGCAGGCGACACCAAAAATTGTAGCCCAAGGCCCATGCAGTCCATGGGAAACATCACTAAGGTTGGAAGCCACCCAGACATCCACGTTTTACTGAAAGAAACTAGTGTCAACTGCCCTATCGGGAACTGACGCCAGAAAGCGTGAACTGTTAGGCCCGAATTTTTTTTTTTAAATGAAGCATGATTAGATTAATTTGAAGTCTTGATGAGTTAAATTAAGTTGACATTAATTAAGTATGATAGCATTAATGAAGTTAGGTGGTAAGAATTAATGAAATTAAATGTGTTAGTTGGGCTTAAGTTGAGAATAGAAGAAGTTTTAAGTTAAAAGATCAAGTGGGCTTTGGGCCTTGGACTTAAGTAACTTGAAGAGGGAATAAGAAGAAGGAGAATGAATTGGCATTATAAGACAATTGGGCTTTGGGCCATTGGGCTTAAGTGATTAAGTGGAGTATAAAAGAAGAAGAAGAAAGAGTTGTGTCTTGCAAGTGAGAAGAGAGTAACGAAATTGAGAGAAGAAAGAGAGAGAGAATTCGTGAGAGAGGAAAGAAGAAGAGAAGAAAGAAGAAGCTTGCCTAGGGTTTGGATTTCTAAGTGGGTCAAGGAAGATTTTGAAGAGAGTTCAAGAAGTAAAAAGGTGGAGGAGAGTCTAAGCTACATTTTGAGTCAAGAAATCACTTGATTGAGAAGAAATCTCAAGGTAAGTTATGGCTTAAGGTTAAGCTTTTGTTTGGGTATTGGTTTAGAAAGCTTAGATATAAGATGGGTATAGTGATTCTACCATCAATTTCATGTGTTTAAGTCATATGAGTTTCAATTGGAGTTGTGTTGATTTGGGGATTTTGGTTTTCTTGAAGAGAGACAAGAAGGAGAAGAAGAGCAAGAGGAAGAGCTCTTTTAAGCAAGGATTAAGCTAGTTACAGGTGGGTTTCATTTTTATCTTTATGTTAGTAAGTATTAAATGCTATTTCAACTAATGAAATTAATGTTTTCCAACT
>JANZLH020000005.1:5546151-5561993 GCA_026770325.2 Erythroxylum fimbriatum | reverse complement strand
TAAATCATAAATCGAATAATTTGAAACTCATGAATTTCATAAATCTTGTATTTTCTCAAAATCATTTTCATAAAATCATTTATCAAAACTTTGCTTCTTAATTTTTCAAATTCGCATTCTTAGCTTACAATTCAATAAATAAATATACTACCCACCTGAATTTCCTTGCTAGCATCTTGGATTGGTCCAATTGCTTTTCCCCTACTTCCAATGGCTTCTTAATGCCTTAATCAAAGCATAAAAGTCCCAATTAATAAAAGATCAAATGCTGAAAATTTTCCAAGCATATAAAAAGCTTGACTTTAAGCTAACCTAATCTTTCCTACAACTTTCCTAAGCTATACCAACCATAACCCCTATCAATTTTATCCATTATTTTCGAAAATTCTCAACACTAGGGCCATCTATGCATGCTGAAAATTTCCAGATTTCCATTTTTTCCATCTTCTTTTCTTTCCTTTCTACACAATTCACTTTCCAACAACAATTTAAACTTCATCAAACATAAAAAGTCTAATTACCCAAGGATAGCAATGCTGAAAATTTTTAACGCATGCAAAACTTGGCTTAAAACCCATCCAACTCTACTTATACCTTTGCTATACCTTCTTTATACAATAACAACCCTAATTCCTCTCAAATTAATCAATATTTGTCGGAAATCCCTACATAATCATGCTGGAATTTTCCCAAAATTCCATTATTCTTCTCTTTTCTTTCATTCAACAACGTAATAAACATTCCCATCTAAAAATTCATACATGTCACATCTTCTTACCTTTAAGATTGAAACTTACGAATTTCATATTTTCTTCAATGGAAACTTAAACTATTTTCTTTTCTTGTTTTTCATACATCATTTTGCAAACTAAACATTTAAGCAACTTCAAAACACCATTTAAGCAAAACACTAACACTAAAATCATAAAGCTATTAATGCTGGAATTTTTTTCAAGTCTCCATTCTCTTCTTTTTTTTTTCCTTTCTTTCTCCATAATTCACTCTTTCATCTTTCAACCACCATTGACAAGCAAGAAAGAAAGAAAACCTAACAATAAAACTATAAATTAACAAAAGAGATTAATGCTGGAATTTCTATTAGGAATTGAACAACTTGAAAATCAAGCTACCTCATCTTACCCATACATTAACTAATCCATTAACATCACAACTCATCCATAAAACCAATAATTTTCAAACATCTTCTAACCTATAACAAACCCACTCAAATCAGAATTTTAACTTAACTTCATAACTCTTTCCATTTTACTCTTAAAGACAACCTCTTTAACTTCCCTTTCTAAGCAACTAAGCAAGATCTTCAAACTACCCATATAACACAAGAGAGGTAAAATCCCAACAACAAAACCATGAAATTTTCCTACCTAATGAAAACCCAACGAAATTAGATTTTCTTCACTTTCAATAACTCTTCTCTTCCTTATTCTTTCATAAATCTCTCTTCAATTCACTCTTTGTAACCAAGAACGGAAAGACCATAACAAAAACACCAAATAATTTCACAAACTCTAACCCACGAAATCTGAAATTTTGGACAACCCATTCTCTTTCCCTTTCCTTCATATCTTACTCTTCAACCCACCATGATTAAGCAAGGAAAGAGAAACCCAAGCAACAAAATCATGAATTTCGAATTCTTACCTTAGAGGAATGAAACCCACGAAATTCCTTCTTTCTTCCAATGGTGGAGTAACTCTTCCTTTGCACTTTCTTCTTGTTTAAAACACAAAGACCCAAGCTTTTTTTTCTCTTCTCCTTCTTCTTCTTCTTTCCTCCTAGCCGAAACTCTCCCTCTCTTCTTCTCCTTTGAAATTTTCGTGAGCTTCTTACAAGATTTAAGGAAAGATAACTTGAAAACCTACCTTGCTTTGCTTTTCCTTCCTCTCCCATGGCCGAAACCCATCTTCTCTTTTCTTCTTGGTTGGCCGAAACCTTCTCTCCCTCTTCTCTTGTTCTTGAAGTTTCGGTGATGTTCTAGAAGAGGCTTAAGAAATAACTTGGTTTTTAACTTAAACTCCTATCCTTCAACGACAACACTTAATACTCTCCTTATACCTTAACTTTCGTCCATCTCCTAAAGCCAAACGACACTTCCCTTCTTTCTTTTTATTTTATTTCTTCTCCTAGCTTACACATACACGACACACACTTACTACTCTTCCTTTGTTTCCATTTTGATTCCTTAATTCTTATTTCATTTAGGTTTCTAAATGGGCTCTAGCCCAAAAGCTTCATTCTTCTCATGCCTTAAACTAAAATAAAACCTAAGCTAATATCATCCTTACATTGTAACCCAAATGGACCCTAGCCTTGGGCTTTCTTTCTTTCCTTCCATTTTATTTCCTTTAGTTTTCATTTATCTCATTTAATTGCTACATCAATGGACTACAAAGCCCAATGCTTCCATCTCCTCCTTCATTCTTCATTTAACACTTAATGACCTAACACTTAAACATTACATGGGCTGATTTCGTGGGCTTCTCCTCCAAGTCTTACTAACTTACTAACTTACTAACTTAAGGCTTAGGCTAACAATTTCGTGGGCCTCCATTTAAAATCCTAAGGCCTTCATTTAAATCATTTAATTGCTATCTCAAAGCTTAAGCCCAATTATTTCATTTCTTCTACATGATCCTTTATTTACCACTTAAATGGACCTAGCCAATATACAAGGCCCATCTTTAAAAACCAATACCATCTTCTTCTATTTAAATTCTAATAACTCATAAAACTCTCAATTCATATAATAATACTCACTATATATCACAAATAATAATTTATCCACAAATCAAATGTCACTAAATCCCTTCATTTAATAATCATAACTTACACAATAAAAATCCTCAATTTATTCCAACCAAATTAAAAAAATATCAAATTAAAACCTCAAAATAATTTAAACATGCCTCAAAATAATTTCAACATGTTTAATGCGAATCGGGGCCCAACAAATTATATGTAATGTGTAATGACTTAATGCTTCATTGTTGTATTGATGCAAATGCTTACGTTTATAAGGCATATTGAGTTGATTGAATGTGAATGAATATGCTCAAATTGAACAAAATGAAATAAAGTCATATGTTTTGCAATATATCTCTTGCATGAAAGTTATGAAATGTGACATGTTTTGTTTTAAAACTGCCAAGTCCTAGTCATGGGTAAATAGACATGCCTAGAAAGGTCTGCAGCTGCTCCTGTGACTCTAAGGTGACTCATGATAATGACACTTCGGTGTCTCCTATTGCTGAGACGTAAGTCTCTCCTATTATGTGATACTAATCATAGGTATGTCCTTTTCTGATCCCGTTACCCACTTCTGTAAAAAGGAGGTTAACCTGCTTTGTGTTATGATATATGTTTAGTTCCAACACAAAATAAGTTCTAATCTGATACAAGTTAAGTTCTGATATGATACAAGTCAAGTTATGTTCTGATACAAGTTAAAGCTCTGATTTGACACAAATTATGAACTGATCTGATATACGTTATGTTCTGATCTGAACGAAATACGTCATGTTCTGATATTTGTATATTCTGTTATGAAATAATGAAATTCTATTATGATGAATTATATTCTGTTGTGTAGCAAGTAATGTTTGGATTATTCTTTAAGTTGCACAATTAAAGATTGCTTATAGTATGATCTCATTCAATACATGTGAATGTTAAATGACTGTTAGAAATAGTCGCCATGTTATATCTTGTTTAGTTATTCCCCATTAAGCTATATGCTTAGCATGGTGGTTTTGCCTCTATGTAAGTTCTAAAAAGAAGATTTGAGACTGGGATAAAGACAACTGCACTGGCTAAGAAGGATATGTCTATTTTGGAAAAAGTTCAGTTTTTAGTTGTTATTGAATAGTACTCATTATGATGAGACATTTTGTACTTTGTGTACATGGTTTGTAATAACTATACTATAGGCTGGATATTGGAGTTAAGGCATGTATATGTGATAAGTACAATAAGTTTAATATGTTCTGTTTATAGTTTAACATCGGATATATATATATATATATATCTGGAAAGATATTGAATGCTTTGGTATGATTTAGATATGTTTTATGTGGAAACTATATATCCTTTTAGGGGGTATGTGGGTGTTACACTAAACTTGTTAACTATAATCATTTTCTTGATCTTTACAAAAATTTTCCCCCTTAGATACTACTTAAGGGGAATTTTACACTTAGATACCACTTAAGGAGAGAGCGATTTCCTTTTAAATCAGAAAGGTGATCTTTATATATATATATCTTACTAGGATAGAATCTTGTGAAGAGAAAACCTTTATAAATGTGCATAGTTCTTGCAAACTAAGTAATTATACCTTTTAATGAAACTACAAAGTGGATCCACCAAATTATACGTAAATTGTATGTATTCTGTAAAGTTGTTTATTATCTATCAAACTTTGACATACTATGTTAACTTGTATCCTTTTAATTTTTTTTACTAGATGTATGACAGATCCAATTTTGGTACAGATATAAATTTAAGATGTTGTCTTTAATGAGATATGAGGGAGATCAATGTTTTCATTTAGGCTAGATCCAAATTACTTGACTTTGTTTTAATTTATAAGTACTGCAAGAGACTTAAGGTGTGGAGCAGTCAAATAGTTCAAATACAAGTTCCCATACCAAACATTTGAAGAATGGTTAGTTTATTTAGTGAAAGAACATCATGTAGTCGACTTGTACAAACTTATAAAAAATCATAATTATAAGACAATGGAGGCATCCATTGAAAATAATGAGTACCCTAGGTTGAAGAAGATCAATTTTAACAATGAGAAAACTAAGGAAAATTTTTTAAATTATGGATTTTGGTAATGAAATGGATGAACATGATGAACATGATGAGGATATTGAAGAAATTGTATAAGATCATATATTTAAGACAATTATCGTTATTTGTTATTTATTGGATGTACCGACTAGTGACAAATATACAATATGAATCTACAATTAATAGTACTATTTAGGAGACTTATTTTGAGAATATTTAAAATTAGGTTTTGAATTTGTCTTTTTAAATTTTTTTATATAGAAAGTAATGAAAAGAGTACCAAAGAAGTTGATAGAACAAATATAAGTGGTAATGAAGAAGTGTCTTACCAAAAGCTAATGTAATTCATTAATAAAGAGAATTTACAATCGGCTCAAATTCAAAAGTGTTAGAGGATCAAGTAAACACTGTGGTCCTAGTTACAAGCTTGTAAATGATTTTAATCTAATAGCCATATTCTCTTCATGTCGATTAAAAGGTTGATGGCTATTTTCCTTGCTACTATGTTAAGTCTGCATTGGCGTATTATCTTCTGATATAGTTGTTCTTCATCTCTTTCCTCTTGTATAAACATTCTTCTATTTCATTCCTTCCAGATTGTGTACACCATAGTTGCAAAGCTGATTTTCACTATTTTATAATCTATCTTATTTCTCATTCTCATATCAACTATCCACTCTATTTGTTCTTCCCAGTTTGTGACTATTTTCTTTATGTTTAAAACTCCTTGTATTCTTCTCCATATGCTTCGGGTGTACTTGCAATGGATTATGATGTGATCTAGTGTTTTAGGGTAAGATTTTCACATTTCACATTTTGAAGACTCCATTTGGAACTTAATCATGTCTTTAATAAGAAGCCTCCTAACAATTCCTAACCAAAGGATGAAAGCATGGTATCGGATGATATCATTATCCCAAACCAACTTGCTCCACTTCACTCTACTCTCTGAATACTTTTGGAGAAGCTTTCTATAGTCTTTTGGCATATTAGGCATGTTATTCATTATCATCCCCACTCCTCTGCTATTATGGTAAGGTCAATACCATTGATTTTTTATAATTGGTTTACTGACCTTTTTGTTTGGGTTGACGACTAGTTTCAAGTGATAGATCTCCTTTATTTTGTACAATGGCCCTCTGTTATGTTAGTTGTGATACCAAAACAATGTTGATTCTCCATTCCCAATTCTATGAAAGACAAATTCTTGCATCCATTTTCTTGCTTCTGATGTCTACCTAAGGTTTCATGACATGTTTTGCTTTAGTTCCAAATTCCATGTGTTACTTTCTTTTATGTAGATTTTATACACAGATTTAACCCATAATTCCTCTTTCTAAATGCATAGCCACTATAATTTCCTATCCAAACTGATTTATTGAATAGTTTAGCTAGGTAGATCCTCGAACCTCCTTGCTTCTTTAGTAGACAAATTCTACTCTAACTGAATTTTGCTTTATTTTGACCCTCCTATAGGAACTGTCTTAGCTTCTTATCAATCTCTTTCAGGATACTCTTAGGATATGCTAAGTAGTTGATCCACTATGTAGCCAAATTACTCAAAATGGTTTTCACCACTTATAGCCTTCCCCTATAGCTTAGGAATTTGTTAAACGAATAGTTGATTTTCTTGTTGAAGTTATCCATTAATGGACTACATTCTACTGCATTGATTCTTTTTTAGGTTATTAGTACTCCACGGTATTTTATAGGTGGTTAGCCTTGTTTCGGCCCTATTTATATTGCTTCTGAAGCTACATCCTTTGTTGTGTTCTCTAAAAGGTAGTAACAACTTTTGTTGGATTGCTTTTCAAACCTAAAACTGCCTTGAATTCCTTCATTGCTTGCAAAAGGAGTTTGATGGAATGTTTTCCATCCCTACAAAAGAATCTAATGTCATCTGCAAAAGCAAGGTATGATATTTTGCACCTTTTCATTTTTGGTGATATTGGAAGCTAGTCTTTTCCTTTGTATTTATGTCTAGGATAGTTGATAGGACCTCCATGTATAGTACAAATAGGTAAGGGGATAGAGGGATCCTCTTGCCTTAGCCTTTTTTAGCTTTAATCATCATGGTTGGTTCTCCATTTATTAGGATTGAGGAAGAGGATATACATTCTTCAATCCATTCTCTAAATCTTAGAGGGTATCCAACTACTTTGGGGAGTCTAGCGATGAAACTCCAATTGATAGAGTCATAAACTTTTGCAAGATCTATCTTGATATTGCAAATCTTTATATTAGCCTTTTTGTTATAGCCTTTAAGAAGTTTTTGGCATAGGAGAATATTATTGTTTATGGATCTACCCCTTGTGAAGGCAATTTGAGCTAGATTGATGATGTCCCCCGTGTTGTTCTTTAATTTGTTTGCAAGTATTTTAGTGATGGTCTTATAGAGGACATTACAACAAGCAATTGGTCTAAAATCTCCCAACTTACTAACATTTATTTTCTTTGGGATAAGGCTTACATAAGTTTTACTCCACTCTTTTAGTATTGTTCCACTTTGAAAAAATTCCCTCGCAACCTCTATCACTTCTATCCCTAAAACATCCCATTTCTATTGAAAAACAATCTTCCATTGAAACCATCAAGCCCAGGTGATTTATCCATGTGTATGGAGAAGACGACTTTCCTAATCTCCTCATATTTTACTTCTTTTATGATTTCAGATCTCTTATTCAGTAATTTGCTTAATTTCCTTTATAATTTCTTTAGGGATTTCCTGTACTTCTACTTCTTTTGCAAAATGCTTGTTAAAGTACTCATAGATGTATTTTTTTTCATTTGCTCCTAGTCCTGAAATTTCTAACTTGTTCCATCTTCTAGATATTTGATGTTGTTTCTATTTCTTCTTGCTTTTATGGAATTCATGTAATATCTTGTACATCTTTCCCCATCCTTCAACCAAAGCACCCTAGATTTTTGTCTGAGTAAGTTGTAATTATTCTCCAGATTTGTGTTTTAACTTTTTATCAACTCAACTTCCTCCTTCCTCTACATCTGTTCCTCTAGAATTGATAAGATTTTCCTTTGGCATTCCTGCAATATCTCCGATGCTTTATTCTTATACTTGCTAATGTGTTGAATGTTCTCTACTGATGACTTTAATTTTTTTTTCTTCACTACCGTTTAGTTTCATGCTCAACTTGTATCCTCTTGTACTAGCTACCTTTAACTCCATCCCCTCCTTTAGGGCCTCTCTAAATTTAGGACTTTCCATCAGGTGACTGAAAATTCTGAAAGGTGCTTTCATTTTTTTCCTCCTGATGTATTACTTTTATCACAATAGCGCTATGTTGTGTCCATAAGTCATTCACCAAATACCTATTGAGTTTCATGGGAACCAATTACTTGCCTGTTTGTAGCCTTGACATTGTACTAATTTTAATGCATACCGTAATTATTGCGAGAGTTACAATTTTGAAATACAAAATAAAAAAGAGGGGGAAAGTGAGAATACTAACCAAAGGGATTTGAAGGGTTCAGCTTTTTAAATTATTATTAAAGGTACTTCAGATTATGATATCGAATTATTTAGGTTTATATTAAGATAATAAATCCATCTTTATTATATGACCTATCCACATGAATATGGTTTGACACGTAAATTGTCTATTAAAATATTTAATCCGGAGAATTAGCAAAAAGTATCCTAAAAAATATTTAATAATTAAAAAATTTTAAAATAATAGATGCTTTTTATTCAAAACAAGTACACTATTGACACTGTTTATTAAAAAAATATAAATTCCAAATGTACAACATTTATTATAGCGCGAAAAATTGATTCTAAGAGTTCAAATAAAAAATATTTATCCATACACTTTTATTTGTAAAAAAGGTACTAATTAAAATTTAGATTCATTAATTACCTTAAATATAATTTCAAAAATTTTAATAGTTTAAAGTTATTTTTTTAATTAGTTATTATTTATTAGTGTTTTAATTATGAATGTGGATTGTACTGATAGATAAAACTAAAAAGTGCTTAATAATTATTTGAAACGACTTCTTAAAAATAGAGAAAGAAAGTTATATGTAATCGATTTTGATTGGATGATATTTACAAAAATAATTTAATAAAATTTTAATAATTTATAGATAAAAAATAAATTAAAATGGTGTGCACCAAATTACCAATCACTCGAGTCTTATCATGAGGAATGCGACAGGAGGTGGTGATGAGCCAGCACTTGTTTCCATGGTTAGTGTCAAAATCAATGTGCACATGATGCTAATCAGGAATAGCAACTGTTTTTCCTTGATATAGTTCACTATACTATACATGGACGTTGTATTTGGCACATGGACGTTGAACTTGTGAGTTGGGTTACTGACGCTGAAAATGATGAATTTGAAGCACTGTCAAGAAAGTAATGGAATCCGTGTCTATGCTAATTTTGTTTTTGGTTAGTTAAAAGTACAGAACTAAGTCAATAATAAATGTTAATTTAATTACATATCTTACTTTAAATTAATTAAAAATCTGAAAATCTTTTAAGTTACTCGCTGTATTGCCACTATCATCACTGCCGCGCTATGTACCAAAGCAGGAGTGCAAATGGCTCCCCTCAATCTGAGAAGGTAAAGGCCATCAAAGGACCGTGTTGCACGCTAATAAGACATAGATATGACATCTCATCACCACTGCATCTTTGTATTTATGTGTTTTGGACCCCATCGTAATCTATTGCACCTTAGGAATAGACCCACCACCCATCATGCTCTCTGGTGTGGTGCCCACCCTCCTCTTTGTAAAATCACTTCAAACCAACCTCCATGTAGCCTAAGAAATCGCGTTCTATTATAAAATAAGCTTTAGAGGGTAAATATGATGTTCCTAATTATAATATGATTTTGTATAATTTATATAACGCCTTCAGAAAAAAGAATTATATAGATTTAGCTGTCACCCGGACATGAGTCTTCATAAATACGACTCATGTGGGCAGCTGCCACGTGTTGTTGTTGACATTGGCTCTTTGGTGACGGGGACTCAACGCTTTGATCATTCACATACTTCCATCGTCATCGCGTGATTTTGACAAGTTGACGGCACCGATCTGATCAACGAAACGATGGACGGTCTTGAGTTGGGCTGTTGAAATCCAAAATGATGCCCCTCCTGTCGTTTGGGCTGTCTTGCTTTGTTCATACGCAGGCTTGGTGGCTTCAGCTTGTTAGCTTTCTTTCTTTTCAGGGTGGCTAGTGCTTAATTAGTGTCTGTCATTAAGCTAGTAACTACTCATTAGTGGTAAGCGAGCGTGCAGATGAAAGAAATTGTGTTTACTATTTGACCTCTTGGGTATTTATGAAGCAGATCCTGCATCCACTTAAGACAAAAGAATGGCAAAGAATGTCATTCGTTTATTAAATAATGTTTGATCTCGAGTCTACGTGTGTCGGTTTTAGAATAGGCGAGTCGCTCCAAGTGATGATGGAATTTAGAATATTTTAGTAAGTCCAATATCATATGCTTACTAAAATATTCTACTAAAAACAACTTTGTTTTTATGCTTCTAAAAGGAGCGAGAGCCTAAAGAATCATGGTGTTGGTGTGTGTGTTCAATAAATTAATCTGCAAGCGGAGTTGTTCTTTGGTTAAATATAAAGTTAATTGGTTAGCCAATGCGTCCAAAATCTACTTTAACAGAGAGTGAAAGAATACTGTTTCTCTATCAATCTTTATTTGAAGTCTTCGGTGGTCACTGTCACGCGTAAACAGCAACATATCATCATCTTCTTCAGGATTTTCAACACCCTATTGTCTCTCATCTCAGGCTCAGCCTCAGCCTCAACATTCAACTGCTTATCATGCCACAGACCTGATACAACCTTCAGTTGTGTTTCAGATTGTTTTTCTTTCCTTTCTGCATAGTTTTAAAGCTCAATCCTTGACAAAGAAACGAACATGCAGTGAAGAAAATTAAGAAACAATCTTCCTACTTTCTCCAACTTATTCAACCAAGAGAACCGTCTTCTTCTTTTGTTTATGGCTTGAAACCACTCGTGATCTGTTCTTATCCATTAAAAACCCCGTGGGGATGTGAGAAAGCTACAAACTTTCTAGTCTCTTTTTCCATTTTATGCCTATTCACCTCTTCGCAAAATTTTCTCCAAGTTCTTAAACGAAATCCCCCCAAAAATCCTTAATCAAATATCTTTTCCTGTCATTCCTACTCGCAAACTTCAGGTTACTGTGTCCAATTCACGGGAAACTTATATCTTCAAAGAACAATCTTCTTGTTGACGCTGTTCTCATTGTGACAGCACGGTCAAATTTATTTATTGGTGCTGAATTTGATTAGGGCAAGATCCAACAGCGATGTTCCAGTCAATGAAGCCTCAGTTCCCAGAACAAGAACAGCTCAAGTGCCCACGTTGTGACTCTACAAACACCAAGTTCTGTTACTACAACAATTATAATCTCTCTCAACCTCGTCATTTTTGCAAGGCATGTCGCAGATACTGGACAAAAGGTGGAACTTTAAGGAACATTCCGGTCGGAGGTGGCAGCCGGAAGAACAACAAACGCTCCACAAACCAGAAACGCAACAATCCGGATCCGGATCCGGAACCGGGTCGAGTCAGCCGGCGGGTGCAGGAGCCTTTGTCAGCATCCTCAACAGCTGCAGCAACAGGTGAGAGTCAACAATTGATAGGTAATGACAATTCGGATCCGGGTTTGGGTCAGGGTCAAGTTGAAGGTCCGCCGTTGATATATGGGGTGGAGGGTGATCAGGATAGGAAGGTGATGGACGTGGGTGGGAGCTTTAGCTCTCTCTTGACATCAAGCGGGCAATTTGGAAGCATTTTTGATGGGTTGAATCCAAATGGGTCGGGCTTGAAAATGGTTCCATTGGGTGGCTTTGTTGAGGATTTGAACATGGGCTTGAATTCGGATTCGGCTCTACGTCCTGGTCGTGACAATACTAACAATAATAGCCGCAGTAGCAGTGGTGGTGGTGGTGGTGGAGGCGGCGGAGGTGATGGAAATAATGCGAGTTATCTGCAAGGTAGTGAGTGGGGAAATAGTAATGGGTGGCCTGATATTGCTATTTACACTCCAGGTACTAGCTTCCATTAGAGTGAAAACAATGAGAAATATTTTGGTCGATCTCATTCTCCTCTAATCACTCATTTTTTCCTCTCTACGACGGTGTTTAATTGTAGTTAAAATTTATACGTAGGATTAGTAAGTTTCCGTGTCTGTAGCACCACCTAAGACAAAATATGGATCTTTTGTCAGTGTTTTTGAGTGCTCTGTGTTGGGTTTATATAAGCCTAAAAAGGATATTATGCCTATTGAAAAGGGTTTATTTTTCTCTCTACTAATATATTGGGTGGTTGAATTAGAGATGCCTTTCTTTATAACTTGTAATATGGCTTTAGAATTTGTTACCAGAAAGTTCTGCATTGGCTTCTTGGAAAGGATTCATATTTGGTCACTTTTGTTTCCAACTTTTGTTCCTACGCTATGCAAAAATGGGATCAAAAGTCTTAGGCAGAAGTGGACATGATTTGACGCTTTGTCTTCTGAACGGGAGAGGAGATATGAGAGGTCCAAATTGTGCAGGGTTGGCAATGTGCCGTCTTGTAAAATTTTTTTAAATAATTAAAATATATAATAATTTAATTTTTTAATTAGGTCTAGGTTTGAGTTGCTTAAGCTCAAGCCTGTCTAATATCAAACTCTTATAAACAAAACGATGTAATAATTAGGTTTCAAGTTGGTATGAGTCGATTTATAGGCTGGTCAATTGAAAACAACTAAATTTAAATCCAGAAATTGCCATCCAAAAAATAGGTATATAAATAAATACATAAGATATAAATATATAAACATACATTATATTGGTGTCAATATTATAGGGATTTAATTTCGAATTTAATTTTGATACATTATAATATTAGTATCAATCAATATCAAATATAATTTATAAAATTGTCTTCTCGAATTTGGCATTAAATTTTAGTTATGATAATGTAGATATTATTTTAGATAAATTATAAAATAATTGTTAATATATTTTATTATATAATTTTTAATTTTATTTTTGAAAAAATTACCATGAAATCACCCATCTAATAAGTAGGCTCGATAGGGTCCACTCTTATGAAGAACAAAATAGAGCCTAATCTTGACCCTTATAAGGACCAAAATGAGGCAAAATAGGACCTACTCTAAACTTTCATAAATAACAAAATGAGACAAGATAGAGTACAGTTCACTCTTGACACTCATAAAAAGCATAATGAGACAAATCTTTTTTCCTTATATATTTTTTTCATCTGACTTTTTTAGTTGTTCTCTTAATCTTAATGTTAAGAATTAATGTAATCTATTAAAAATTTCAACGGTGTCATAATGAAGGGCTCAAGATAACCTCTTTAATATTAAAAATATGCTTATAAAGTTTACATATTTATATATTATCTATTTATCAGACTTTTTTTAACTTTGTTCAGAGTCTATTAGAAACGACTCTACTAACAAATAGACAAATAGGATTAAGTATACAAACAAAGCAGTTCTTCGGCTTCTTAAACATCTTAGAATGATACAAATTTGATTTAGGAATAAACTTAGGTAGAAAATTATGGATAAGCTCCACTATATTAACATGCCTTTGAGAGACTGTCCTTTATCATAACCACATCTATATTCAAATTTCTTCCCCGAAACTATTATGCAATATGCAATATTGATGGTGTGGAAGTGGAACCTTATCGGAAAGTACTATTGAGGTCCAATTAATGTAAAAGATATCCAACTGGATCCATTTTGATATGTTTAAACTATTTGACATGAAAGGAATTGCAAGGTATTCAAGCAGAAACAAAGAGCAGCACTTGATCGAGCTCCGTAAAATGACCAAAAACAGCGTTAGGGAACAAAGAAAGCAAGCAGAAGCAGAACGATGGCAGGCACAAAGAAATCCAAGTTAGACCTCCTGAGCTTTTGATAAGGCAAGCAAACAATTTCTCCGTGGGAAGCCTAACAAGAGTATTATTACTAGTAATAGTACCTCACCACGCGAACCCGATAACCATGGGGAATGAGATATTGTCGAGACAAAGACAATCTCAGGAATAAACAACGCCATCCCCATAGTTAAGCGTGACGTAATCATCCATCTCTATGCATGCAGGATTAGCAGTCCTCGCGACCCTAATCGCCGCAAAAGTGATTGAATGAACTAAAAAGAGATCATTAAGTATGTGTAAAAGAATGAAGTCTACAAACTTGACCTGTGCTGTAGGGAAATCCGAAGCCAGATGTTTGCAGATGGTGGAAATGGTTTAACCAAAATATTTTGAAGAGTGAGCAAGTCTCACTTAATGGGATTCGTAGTTTTATTTTGTTGGTTTATATTCTACAATTAATCGTTGATTATAATTTTAGTAACACAATTATTTAGAAGTTTCTTTTAATCTTTTTTGAATTCAAAAGTATATAATAAAGTTCATTACATAAATATATATTACAAATAAAATTATGATGAAATCATAATTATGAGATTCATATCACATTTAAGCATTATCTTTAAACTATTACTAATAATTGTTCTATTGAAATTAGACAATAGTAGATCGTAAACTAGCACATTGGGGAATGCTCAAGGATGGAGCCACAATGGGGCAAGTGGGGAATCTAAAAAATTTTAATTTCATAAAAAAATTAAAATTTTGCCCCCATTAATTTAATTGGTGACAAAAAATTAATAATAAAAATTATAAATACATTAAGATATCAAATAAAAAATAAAATCTGAGCTCATATATTTTTATTAAGATTACTATTATTTGGGCCTATGACTTTTTTAAATGAAAGCTTAAAATAGAAAGATAAAAACTACATACTTAATTGACTTTTTTTATTCAAATTTTCTACCCTGTTGACTTCTTCATCACATTACTTTTTGTCTTTTGGGCTTCTTTTTTCCTAACTCCACAAAGACTACCACGCGTCCAAAGCAAAAAACAGAAGTACTAAAGAATGATTACAACCCTGAATGGAAACTAGTTTTTTTGAACATGCAACAAATGGGAAGTAAGGTAAGGATTGTAATTATATTTATCTGGGCTCACGTTGTTGGTTCGAGCTAGTTTCCTAGCATATGTGACTTTCTTTCTCATATGAGGAGCATACTATCTATAAAGGGATCTATTGTAGTTGGAGCATTTTTTATTTTGATGTGTCTAATAATAGGCAACGGTTAGTAGAGTTCAATAAATGCACTATACACTGAAATAGATATTTTTACTGATTATTATTTTGCAGAAATGTTTTATACTCTTATGTAATCTGTAGGATAGTCCACTAATCATAGCAATGTTTGCCATTGCTATTGAAGAATTTGTTTTTGTAACTTGTAAATTGTAATAGAGTTGGTACAGTTTTAATCTTTACGTTCCTTTACCCAGTGTATGGTTACTGTCCTCAGGAGTGAGGACAGTGGACAAAGATGGAAAAGTCTTGTCCAAAATCATGTTTGGTTGCTGTCTGTTATGATTTCTGTCCGTCGGATCGATGGACAAGGACGGTAAAATCTGTCCAAGATAAAAATGCGGGACGTGTTGGAATGTTCGTCGGACTGGAAAGGGAAAAGTCGATGCTATCCTCCTAACGTCTCCCACGAACACTAGACAGCGGACAGAAGTGAAGAACCCATTGAACAACTGGACAACCAACTTCTTCGTGCGGCTTCATCTCCACTGCGAACACGGAATGAGCTTTGGTTTCTTGTTCATTCTTCTCTTCTGTACACTGTGTACCGATCTTTGGTGGTTGAGTTTGTGTTGTTGGTAGTGGGTCTGAGATCTTTGTCCTTCTCAACTCGTCTTCTTGATTGAGGTGAGACGGCTTATGAAGCGGATTGTGTAGTGAAGCAGGCACTTGGGTTTCCGGGGATTATGTATTTTATGTTTGTTGGGATTTAAATCGAGAGGAAACTGCGAAAAGATTTAGTTTGTTTTTAATAGAATTTTCTTGCTAATACCTCTTAGCAACAGGCTGGTGG
>JANZLH020000005.1:5534944-5544989 GCA_026770325.2 Erythroxylum fimbriatum | reverse complement strand
CTAATAGCCAATACTGCAGAATTCACCTTGCTTTTGCTGTGTTATTTTTTTTCTGTTGCATTACTATACGTAACACTCTAAGGATTCTGTAGTTAGTTATTTCTTCTATTTCTAGTGATTGTTGTGGTTTTGTGTAGTTTCCATCGAGGTTTGTTATGATTAGGTGGTTGTGCTTCTGTTATTACCATTGGCATAGATATGTTGCCAAAAAGGAGAAAAGACAATGGTTTCTAAAGAAGGTGGAAAAAAGACGTGAGTGATTGCTGTTTGTTGGTGGCTATTAGAGTTTTTGTAACTGGCATCAGTTCTTATGTGACTGGAGTTCTAGTATGGTGAATGGCAGTGTTTGGAGAGTCCAAATCTTCTGTCCAATTTTTATGGTGTCTTATTGTGTCCAGTGAATCTCAGCCAATTATTTATGCGAGCTCCATGTTTATTTATGTAGAACTTACGCAGAACCCGTATAAATGAATAGCTGAGATTCACTGGACATAACAAGACACCATAAAACTTGACAGAGGATATTGTATCGAGTTTGGAAGCTAGACAAGCGATGGCGAGATGAAATTTACAACTGCCGGTGGCAGATTCGTCAAGGGCAAAAGTAGGCATAACTGGCATGTGAGGCAAGGAAAAGCAGACGCGTGGGAGATGGTTTGAAAAGTTGTTAGAGTCTCCTTCGCTTTGTTTTAACTTGTCCAATCAGCAGCGGCGACGACAAATGCATGGAGGTGTCAATTTGAAGAGAGTCAGTACCTTGTTTCTCAGCCAACTAGGGTTTTTAGGTTTATGAAGTTAGGGTTGTCTGAGGGGAAGAAAAGAGGCGTGCAACAATTGGGCTAAACTATCCTAAATTTGGAATAAGTTGTGATTGGACGTTAAAAAATAAGCAATTTTAGGATTCGGATAAAGGATAGTTTCAACAAATTTGGAATAAGTTGTGATTAGACGTTAAAATATCAATCTTAAGATTAAATAAAGTTATTTTAAATATGAAATAATGTATTTCTAATTTAACTTAATTTTCAAATATAATTTTAAAATTCCAAATTAATTACAAAATTAAAATAGTTATTTTTAAATGCGATTAAGATTAATAAGTAAATTGATTTCTAATTAAATTTTAGAGAAGATATTTTTAGAATTAGAATTAAATATATTTCAATAAGAATGAAATTAATTAATGAGACTTATTAAAATTAAGACAAGTGTTTTCATAAGTAATTTAAAATTTTGTTTCTTAGTTAAATTCATTTATTTCAGTTTAATAGAAAGAAATTAAATTTATTAATTATTTATTTAGAAAATTATTATTCTATTTAGTTAGAAGTTTTTTTAATTATTTTGAATAATAGATTTCTTGATTTATTAGAAAATATATTTTGCTCGATTAAATTTGAAAAGGTATTTTCATTTATTAATTAAGAAAAGTTAACTTTATTTAATATTTTAAATAGTTTTGTTAATTTATTAAGGAATGCTTTCTAATTAATTAAGAAACTAATATCTAAATAAATAATCTAAATGACTTTATTAATTAAATTTTAAAACATGATTTCTTTCAATATTAGAAAATAATTTTCTAATTAAAGAAAAGTTATTTCTATTTAGATTAGAAATAGTTTCATGATTGGATTACAATGTCTTTCTAATAAATTTTGATAAAGCTTTTCTAAATTATAATTGGAGTAGTAATTTAATTTATATAGGAATCAATGAGCTTAATTTAATTTAGTTATTCAGATTTTAAAAAATTATTTTATATTATGAAGATTAATAATTAGAATCAAACATATATATATATATATATATATGTATATGTTCATATTTACATGAGAAATTGCATGACTATATTTTATATAATTGATATAATTACAATGCATATTAAATTTCATGTTTTGTAAGGATGATATTTTTTACACGCAATTTTGTGTTTGATGAGACTATTAAAATTAAACCCCTCATTAAAATATTAAATACATGTTAAGAACGTGATTGTTGTCTTCCGTTATTTAAATATAAAATCAGAGTTCTATTTATTATAAGACTTGTTGAGTGACTAAAGATTCCTTTTACCCAAATATGTTTTTATCTTAAATTAATAGGTGTTACTTAACAAATTTTGCATCACTTGAATGAGTGACTTATGATCATGCAAATTTAGAGGCAAGATTAGGAATAACATATAAAATATGTTTTAGTTAGAGTTCTCACTTAACAAATCTAGTAGTCACATGAGTTGTGATTGATAAGCATGTTATCTATATAATTTAGGTTTAGTTGGTTTATTAAATGACTCAAGATTAAATAAATTTAAATAAAATCTAGCATATTAAAGAAACTAGAATAATCTTTTTAGAATAGCTATGAGGGCTATTATCTCAAATAAAATAGTGGGATTAATCAAATACATGATAAAAATCCTAATCTTATTTGGTGACAGTGACATATATTCAATTACTTATTTTCTTATATTTATATATTGTTCTAAGTGAAAATTACCATTGTTTGATACCAAGTGTTACTGAACCAAATTTCTTAGACATAGATTACACTTGAAAAGAATTCTTAAAATTAGAAAAGAAAGTTTTTTTTGAAAATTAAAAGATATATATTACCAAAGCTGGAAACAATAATATACAATCCTATTACAAGGATAATAACAAAATTACTACAACCGCTACTATTCTACTATTAACATTCGGCTTATATCCACATTAAAACAGCCAAATTAACCAAGTCACTCTAAGTTCCTGTCTAATGGTGTCTTGCTTCCCTTTGGCTATGATTAACTCTCTAATCAAGTTAACTATTGCAGAAGCGAGCTCAAACTTGTATTGCTCCACTTCCTTATATAAGCGTCTATTCCTCTTCCTTCATATGTGATAAATCACCATCTGAAACGAAGTCCGGATGATGAGATCATCTCGTAGCCCATGTTTGGAATATTTTATAACATCATTCAACACCTCATTCCATTCATAGGAGAAATTTGGGATCCCTATCATATGCAAAATTCTGCTCCACACCACTTTGGTATATTTACATTAAAAAAATAAGTGATTTCTACTCTCATTGACTTATTTACACAAAACACAAAGGAGATTATAGCTACCAAACCATTGGTCCTTAGTTCGCAATCTATTTTTAATAGCTAACCATAAGAAAATAGCATATTTGGGACTAATTTCTTGCTTCCATACCAAATCGGCCCATGGTACATCTTCATGCAGCTCTCTCACTATACCGGGTGCTGATTTAGTTGTAAACTCCCCACCATGATTTGCCACCCAAATCAACTTGTCCGTCTGGTTTCAAAGGTGCACACCATTAACATAATGGTCAAGTAAGTGACCAAATCTGCATCTAAATTAGAAAAGAAAGTTGTATGTCCATTATATGATTTTGTTATAATTCTTATTGAGGATTTGTTGACAAAAGTTTTAAAGATATGTCAATCTCATATAAACAACAATATTTAATGACATTTTGAGTTAATTAATGTCTAATAAACTTTAACAGTAACATGTAAGATTGAAGTTAACGCTAAGATAACACAATGCAAATAGTTGTATGAGGTAGAGCTAAAAGGTTTATAAAAAATTTCCACTCAATTTAGCCTACTAAAAGAATAAATAACGACTACAATTGAAGCGCTTTAGCTTAGATATAATAATAGTTGTCATTAGAAGAAAAAAATGATTGTATGACTTTTATTGTCAGTATATGGTATGATAGAGATCATATATATTTCCTAGTTCTTTCTTTTGATTATTTGATAATAAATTTGGATTTAACATTATTATAATGTTGAAGGCATATATAGGTGACAAGAATACAGAGTATATGTGACTAATAGATGGACAACTACCTGGCATTTAGTAGACATATCACATTATCAAACATAACCTTTTGAACTGAATTATTAAGGTTTTAACAGGTTGGTTACTTGATTGAAAATTTTAAAAGCTCGGGCACTAAATTAAAAAAAATCTTAAAAGATTAGACACTTTGAATATGTTATACCTACATGTGATGTGTTGGATATGATAACAATTCATAAAAGGACGAACACTTGTATTTCATTATATTTACTAATGACTTTAAATGATAAAGTCATACATATTAAATAAAATAATGACTTAAATTTTGAAAAGTTCAAATTATTTAAATTTAAGTAGAAGTTGATCATTAAGAATGTTAAAACAATTTAATGAGATCAATGTAATGAGATTTAAATTTTTAGTTATTTATAAGGAATGATATTATATGAATTTGAGTAAATAGAAAATATATTAAAAGATATTATATGATGCAATACTTATAGAGAACAAAAATTCATGTTTTCAATTATTAAATATATGATAGTTTAGTAACAACTCTTATTGAATATGCAAAGGTAATAACTTAATTATGGTAATTAGATATATAGAAACAGCTATGAAAGTTGTTAGATAATGTATTAAAAATATTCAATGTTTGAGATTCTAATATTTGTGAATTATTAAAGATATCCATTGTTTTAAATATGACTTAATATTTGAGTTCAAGGACATATGGGTATTAAATTTAAAAGTAAGTTCTATTTAAGGCATACTTTAATTAGAACTATTATTTTAAGATTAAAAATGTTTCAATGTAGCATTAGTTAGTAATTAAGTCATAATATATTTTTCATTTAGTTGAAATGATTATTTGGATCAAGAAATTCTTTAATAAACCTCATATAGTTCCTTATATTATTCAGATAATAATGTACTATAGAACATCAGAGTCATTGAGTATTCTAAAAGAGCTAAGGTTTCATCAAAGATCCAAGTATGTATTTAGATAATTTCTCTTAATTATAATGAAAATTGACGTGAAATTTGTAAATTTCAGCAAGTTATCACATTAAAGAATCTTGTAGAATTCTCTAACTAAACCACTATTCTAATAGTAGCATAACCATCATATGGAGATATGATATAGGATACTTAAGAAATTTGTTTAATGCAAATGAGAGATTATTGATTTATGTAGTCAATTAGTTGGTTAAAGTTTTAATAACATAATTATTTAGAGGCCTCTTTATCTTATACATATTCAGATGTATGTAATGACTTTATAAGATAAATTTACATTGCAAATGAAGTTATGATAAGATCATAAATAAGAGAATTATATTGTGTTTATGCATTATCCTTAAAATGTTCCTATTGTTATATTGAGATCAAATATCAATAGAATGTGAAAAGACTAGCACACATTATATTTCTTCTTTATAAAGAAAGTAGTCGATCTTATAAACTAAAGTATAGAGATACTTAAGCTCAATGAAAATACCATACGATAATTCTGGAATTAATTTTATGTTTATGGAAATTCTTATTGTGATGATTGTATAAGTGATCCTTTGACTTGAAATCTTCAAAGTATCTCATATAATAGTTGTTACATTTTTTATACTGCTTATAACTTATCTTTGTCAAGGGTAATTTAATCAGAAGTCATTGGATGTAACATGAAATATATGAAGGTAAATGAGTGAGCAACATAGGATTCATAGTAACGTTTTAGGAAATCCTCAGCTGAGGTGTAATGACACTTTGAAAATATTTTTCAAATGTCATTAGTAGAATTAATTACTAATGATAGAGAACTAACATAATTAGACTCAAATAAAGTAGACACTAATTTCATGTTCTATGTTTAATCAGAACATTATACGATGAAATGATTAAATTATATGGAAAATCATACATGAAAATGTTAGTCAAAATCCCTTTGACTTCTTAATATTTAGGTGGTCGTAATTCATTGCTATATACTCACCTTGATCTACAGATGTAAATTATTTAACTAAATAATTAAAAATGAATTAAAATAAATCAATTTATCTAATCTTAATACAATTTGAAATTATAATTGATATTCATTGTCTATATATTTAGGAATCTAAAAGGTTACACACGAAGAACGGTTAACGAGAGAAAAAGGTATTTTAATCAATTTGGACTTGATTATAAAGTTTGAAAAATTTTAAGATTAAACATTAGATATTTAATAAATAAGAACCAATATGAGATATTAGATCTTATTCGGGTCTGATTGGTATTTAATTAGAACTAATTAAATTCTAATTAAAGTTTAATTGGAATTAGGATTTATTTCAATTAAATTACTAAAAGGTATAAAGTCTATAATAAATAGGCTTAGACATTAAATGATCAAACACTTGTTTTTCTATCTTCTTTACATTACTTGTAGAATTCTCTTAATTCGTTTAAGTGGATATTGTTAGAGGCTAGATATATATGTGGCTATGGTGGTTGTAATGAGCCAATTGCAAAAACAACTCAAGAGAAATAACAAGAAAATGGATCAAGATATATAGTAAGGTACAATTTATATTTATACTTTATTATATTTTATACATTAATTATGTTATAGAACTTAAAGTGATCTTGACTTTCAACACATCAAACAAAAAAAAATCTTATCCTATTACACACAGGATCGAATCTTGCCCTGATTTCCTAACAATAACAAAAACTAAAAAAAGTATTCTCATACTAGCAAAATTAGGTCTCATTGTTATACCATCAGTTAATAAAAGAGAAATTGGATGAAGCACTCAATAAAAAATTTCAAAAGTTTGTCTATTATTGTCATTTTTAACAATGTTACACATTTACATTACTACAGACCCTAAGATTTCTCTCTTAAAAAGTACTTAATTCAAAAAATATTTGTTTTAGATTACATGACCAAAACTTTTAAATCATGCTTCTTTTTTAAGCATGACTATGGAAAGCTAGCCTAAGAACAAGGCACTTCATCCTCTCCATCAACAATTGCATATTTAAACTAAAAGTAAGAGATAAGTATACAGAAATGGTTTTATTGGCACAAACAAAAAAGCATGGGTGCAAGAAACTAATAAGGAAAAAATTCATAACTAATATAGTGGAAGATCATGAGAGACAATAGCTAGTGATAAGTGATGATAGTCGATGATAAAAAGGAAGACGATGAACCAGGAAAGGTTTGTTTCATGATTTTAGGTTACTAAAAGTGAAGATGTAGAGAAAAGAGGGATGAGGAGAAAGCATAATTTTAGTCTTTTAAAAATTTTGGTCTTGTTACTTTTTAATTTTTTTCATATTAATATGATATTGATACCAACTAAAAAAAACTATACTACTTGAAATTTGAATCTAATGTAGTACTATTTATTTATTTTATTGTTTTTATCCTATATCAACGTTATGAGTACCATTCCATACTAGTCAGAGAATGGTACTCAAATCCTTAATAACATACCAGTTATGGATATTGGTCGGTACCGATCAGTAACGAGTGGTACTGGTTTGTGCCAATCAGTACCCAAAATATCAAAAAATTTTGGGGACCAAATTGAAAAAAAACTTAAACTAAAACCAAACAATTTTCATTCTTCTTCAGTCTTCAATTCAATTTTCACTTTAGAGCACCTGTAGCTGCCATCCCACACATACCCGCGCTTCCTCGCTCATTGTTCTCGCTTCCTCCACTAATTGTTGTCACTATTTCCTCAATCATTTCTTCCTCCTCTACCGCTTCTTTGACAATCTGATCTCTAGTCTACTCGTTTATTGCTCTCCATGCACCGTCGTTGGTCGTTGCTCTCCATATATTGTCGTTGTCTACTGCTCTCCATGCACTTCTTGTGTGTCCAGTAAGCCAGTCCCTGACGCAGAAATAAGTTTGGAATGGAGTACTACAAAATATAGATTTCATAAGCCAGATCTGCGTCTGGTTGACCTATGACTCGACTTGACCTGACTCGTGACCGGACTCGACCCATATTACTGACTAAATTAGTTACAATTTGTCTAATCTTGTTGTGTGTTATAGGTTGTTTGTTTCTACTCTAGATTGCAATTGCATTATGATTTGGTTGTGACATGCATGTATTGTGAATGGTTTGGAAAATATGCATTGGATAATTTGGGCTTAGAAGTTGGAATTGGTTGTGTGACTTGTGTATAGTTTAATAACGTTTTGGCATTGTGAATTGATGAAGAAATAAGATCAAAATAATATTATGTATGGATTAAGGGAGAACATTTAGGCATTGTGAATTATGTATGATTTAAGAACATGTCATATTATTTTTTATTTTAATAATCATTAAAATGAGATCAATATTAAGTCGTTAAGTTGTTAAATTGTTAATTAATTTATATGAAACATACAATTTACTAATTATTGATTGTATATAAAAAGTTTTTAACATATGATTAATCATTTAAATATAAGATTTAGCATATAATAAAATCATTTAATATATGTAATTAAGTTAAGAAAATTAAAATTTTGCTTTTTTATATTGTTCATTGTTATCTTTAGGAAATAATATTAAAAACATTAATCCTATATTATTGGTAACAAATACACATTCATTATCTTATCTTATGGATAGTTAAATACATAGTAGAAAATAACATGTGAATTTATAAGAGAATACTCATTACTCAACATAATGTGAAATTGTAAGTATTTAAATCATTTTTGTGATGTGTGCTATCATAAAGAAAAGTCATTTTTGCAATGTGTGTTATCATAAAGAAAGATGTAAGATAGAGTCTATTTGGAATCTAGATATGCTTATAATAGAATATAGTTATGTAATGATATTTTATTCAAAAAATTGTATTTTTGAAGATGAATTTATTAATTTAATTTTGAAACATGTCTTTATCTATTTTTTCGATAAATGGAGGGGAGTTCAAGTACTCCTATAATTTTGTCGTTTCAGGAAGATTGACGATCTAGCTTATGCTCACGCCAGATTGGCTCCTGAAATGAAGAACTATACTATTTGTATGCATTGCAACAAACATTTAAAAGGTGGGAGAATCAACATATTAAAGAAGCATTTAACTGGGATCAAAGGCAAAGTAGATTCTTGTAAAAAAGTGAGTGATGACGTGAAATGAAAAATGAAAACTTTACTTGAAGAATATTAGTATGAAAAAGATAGAAGACAAAGGATAAACTACAAAATTGGTTGTGAAAGTTCATTTTTTATGGTCAGGATTATAGTGGGGATGTTGAAGGTAGTGGTATTCTTACCTAATAAGAAGAAAATGTTGCAATTGATGTGAGGAAAAGAAGAAGACATGTGTCTAATTCTTTTTCACCATAAATTACTCCTAAAGCTTAGCTTTCGATTGATAGTGCCTTACAATCTAAAAAAACTACTCAGAATATGGATATGGCAATGAAAATAGCTAAATTGTGGTATGATTAATGTGTATCATTCAATGCCGCCCATTCTTATTACTACTAGCCTATGCCAATGTTATTACTTCTTATAGTATAGAATATAAGGCTCCTTCAATTGATGACTATAGAGCTAAAATTTTGAGCAGCTCTATTTATGAAATAAAGAGTTATTTAGATGAAAGAATAATGACTTGAGTAATTTATGGATGTTCAATCATGTGTGATGATTGGAAAAAATAGAAGACATAAACCCATTATCAATTTTTTAGTTTATTTTACTAAGTGGATAATGTTTTTAAAGTCTATTGATGGCCTTTTTAGAAATGATGATACTCCGTTTCAGATATTTAATGAAGTTGTGAATGACGATAGGCTAGAAAACATTGCTTGTTTCATTACCAACAAAGACTATGCTTACAAAGTAGATGATAAAAGACTAAAAAATAGGTACAATTCTTTTTTTAGATTTTTTGTGTTGCACATTGCATTAGCCTAATATTGGAGAATATATGTAACACCCCACTCCCGCGTGACTCAGACCCGACATCGATGGTGATATCCGAGTCCGTGCCCCGCGAGGGTAGCATACTACATCACTCAATCAAAACTCAGTATAACTTTTTTTTAATACATTCATGCGTGCAGAAAACAGTAGACGATTTGAGCCCGTGTAAATTTGTATACATTTTCAGTCATCACAAACATGTAACAGTGAATTAAAATAGCCATTTAATGTACAAAAATCCATAACCAAATTGGGCCCAACTTTATTCATAAACATTTTAGTGAGCAC
>JANZLH020000005.1:5489429-5509672 GCA_026770325.2 Erythroxylum fimbriatum | reverse complement strand
TCATAGCATTTGATAAATATAAACAAACATAAATTTTCATAGCATTCCAGAAACATAAATTTATAGAGAAGGGTTATAATTACAGATTAATAAAAACTATTACACAGCTATTACACATCCTCTGTTTTATTGTTACTCCAATAAGCTTAACGAACAATAAACATATGCAATAGAAAGAACAACATCCTCCCGTATCCGCTACTAGTTGGCATACACCAGAAGAAAAGGTTTAAACATCCTCTTCATGCTTCCACTAGAATCCCAAGAAATCAACCAAAAAGTAGTAAATCCCATGATTTTCTGTTATACTCCTAAGAGTAGAAAGTTTGGGGGAGTAACACCTTTAATAGACAAGGAACCCAAATTCACTACAATGGGGCTACAAGGCTATACTCTTTTCCAAGTCCACACCCTCTATTTGGCTGAGAATATGCACATTTTTTTCCCACCTAACAAGAAAGAAGATAATGTGAAAATGTAGTAGAGAACACAACAAAGAGCTAACTGGTTATCCCAAAGCAAATTGTCAGTTTTACAAGATCACAAAGTTCGCTTGTCTCCTTTTCTTGTTTCTGTCTTACCTTGCAGACTAGAAAGCCCAATTGAGGGTCTCAACTCAGGATCACCAAACCTTGATTTATAAGGGATTCACACACATTACATACATATATGTATATATAATAGATATAATAGATATGTGGATATAGAGAAAGAGAGGGACAAAAAAGAAAGCAACACCGGGAAAAAAACTTATCACAGACCAACTATATAGATTTTCGTTGACAGAGTGAAGAAATGGGAAGTATGAAAGTATTTAAGATATGTTGCTATAAATAATGCTCAATAAAATAAATCAACGTCCGACAAAAGTTGCAATCCTCCCACTTGCTTTCATATTTACATTTAGAATATGCATATCACAGTAATAATCAGTCAATTCAGTGGACCAATATCTGAGCAAAAACAATAGCCTGAACTAGGATGAACTCAATCACACAGATTGGTGCCGTTTGAAGACAAAAAGAAATAGGCAAAAAGAGAACTCCTGGCTGAAAGTAGAAAGACAACTGCTACAGCTTTGCAAAAGAAATCAAATGAATCAGAAAGTTAAAGGAGCAAACAACATATTTTCGAGATAATTGCCAACAACAAACATGAAAACTAAATAGTGCAACATGGCAGATGCACCTTGATGATCTTATATTTCTTCCCAAGATTATTGAGAGTTCTTGTTAAAGAAGTCTTGAAGCCATCTATATGGGTCCCACCATCAAGAGTGTGTATGCTATTTGCATACCCCAGTATTGTATCAGAGTATGCATCAGAACACCTGGAAAAGACAAATGAAAGACAGAAATTACATTAGCCTGTTCAAATACTTGCCATTCACTGCTTCCAGAATTCTCATATCAACATAAAAAATCACATTAAATTCTGCACATGTTAAATTTAAAGCATCACTTCATCCAAATGATCCATGAAAATGAGATTGAAAGAAGGCACATAATGGTTTTACCATTGAAAAGCCACGTCAATTGTGATTCCATCAACTTCTCAGCTTAAACCCACAACATCAAGAAGTGGTTTCTGAATTAAACAACAATCAGTCTACTGTTGAATAAAAATGAAGAAGAAAATGTAGCAGTAAACTTGTTTATGAACTTATGCATGCAATAAGAACAAATGCATTCAAATAACTTATATGAGGATCTGACACATTAAAATCACGAGGAGATAAAAGTCATGAGAAAAACTCAAACAAGGAAAGTAAAAGAAGTCTGTTAGCTGAATATTACTTGTTGATGGATTCTCATATTTAGTGCGGATAACTACTGCTCTCACTGATGCTTCTATATCACAAAACTGTCAATTGTTGGAAGTTTCATGTGAGATCTAGCAATGAGCTACAGAGATTTAGTTTAGATGAAGACCGAGATCTGAAAATCAAGAGAAGTTTTCTTTGACCTCGAAATCGGAAAACGTACCAAATCGCGATGCACGTAGAAGGTTGTGTTGAATTCCGGCGAACCCTTTCTCTTCCTCTTCTACTCCTTCTAGAATCATCCTCTCCTGTTTCTGTTTGGCTCGAGAGTCTACAGATATGAATCAAACTTACACACATCAAGAAGACATGTACATGCTAGATCCTAAAACATCAACAGTAAAACCTCGATAAATGAATATTCGATAAATTAATAATCTTGATTAAATAATAATTTTCTTCGGTCCCAACTTGGGCCAATGGGATAAAATAATAACCTCGCCAAATGCATAAGATAATAGTTTCAAAAAATTCCTTAAGGCCCACTGAAAATATAAAATAATAATTCATTAAATACGTATCAAAATTACATATATAATCCATAAAATAAAGCACTTCCTCAACAATTTTTATTTTAAATTTTATGCTTTCCTAACATATGTATCTATAGACAATTGATTCTTCTTTTCATGCGAGCTGAATTCAATTTCATCTTTAACGTTTTGGAGGGCATAAATTATATTCGGCACATTCTTCTCATTTTGAAGCAAGTAACTTTTCAAAGTCTCTACGGCAAGAAAAGCTTCTTTTGGAGAAACATGTGGTATAGCGTTACTATCATTTAGATCTTGATTGTCATCATCTTCCATACCCTTGACAAGATTAATAAACTTAGATACAATGCACCATTATTAATTATTTATTTATTTATTTTCTTTTCTCAGTTACGGAAAAAAAATTGTTTAGTTTAACAAATATAATGTACAAAATCAAAATTATTCTATAAATTAATAAATATTAATTTATCGATAAATTAATAAAATATTAATTAATCGATATATTAATAACTCCATATAAGATAATAATTTTTCAGGTCCAAAAAATATTCATTTATAGAGGTTTAACTGTAATTGGTTTAACATGGAGAAACAAGAATGATTTCATTAATTTCAGAATTGCTCTTGGTATTGCCATTTATTTCATTCATAAATAGACGAATTTGAGACACTTTCAGAACAAGCATAAATAGAAATACTAACCAATACATGAGATGAAGAGTTATATTACTGAGCAAACCTTAATAATTTGTACTCATCCTTAATGTTTGTTCAACTTGGATGTAGATTATTTAGTTTATTGTTACTGATAAAACATAGCTTTCAACTCATGCCTTGTCTACTAGTTGATTGATATTGACTCTCTGTTCTGCCTTGTAACATTATAGTTGCACCTTATTCCTATTAATTCATTGCTTTCCTTTTTCAAAGATTAAAAACGTAGCAACTAATTGTCAATACAAGATACTGTCTTCCCTTTCTTCTTTCCCTTTTCTTAATTCTTACACATATCAAATTTACAATAGGCTTCCTAATAATTGAAACTTATGAGTCAACATTTAAGTTGTCCATCAACTAGAATTGATATTCTTCAACCAATTTTAAAGACGTAGAATACTAAACATCACAGTTTCATTTAGAAGCTAGTCATACCCTTATCTATCAGAGTTTATCAATTTTAATTTGCAAAACATGAGAGTATAACATGGCTCTTCAACAGGGCCCTTGGGTCAGTGGCCTCCAGTGCTTAAATGTGAAGCCGTTGAAAAAGGGTTTGATATAGGTAGCCGCAACATCATCTTTCTAGTACAAGTTTTCAGGCTAAGAACAAGTCTTCTTAACTTAGTATCATTTAATGAGTGGAAGTGGAAATCGTAGGTTCAGAGCTGATGAAGCATGCATACAGCTCTTAAATTACAACAAACGTGAATCTTTAGAATCTGATGCCCATTTCACAATCTGGATCAATTGACAAGTCTATGGAAAACCAACGCACTTACATGATCACAACACGGGCCTTGTACATGCAAATATATGCCATATGCCAATCACCTTGAAGAACGCATTACCATCCATCAAGAAAGAAAAATGAAAACATATTTGTTCAGACCAGGATAAAGCAAAGCAAAGGCGAACTACAACTTTATTTAACTAAGGTGAGCTATTACCTCCTCCAGATAATTTAGTAATATCTTCCTCCCGTTGTGGCAGAGGGTTATCATCATCATACTCAATCCATTTCCCTGCAAGCATAATGAAACGAACTGACAGATTAATGCTGGATATCATGACAGTAAATTACCGAAGAGCTGGCTCAGGAACCTGACCATTTTCTTGTTTCGCCCAAGCAACATAATGCCCTGAATCGGCACTCCTCCCCTTATGTGTCAGTACAGCAACCAGTTCGTATACTCCAGTTAAATGTGATTCTTTATCTAATGGACGACCTAGACATAGTTGTTAACTAGGTAAGAGAAATGATGCTGATGAACTTTATTTCAGATAGCTATTCTCTCCATGTATCGATAATAAAGCACTCTAGGGTCAAAAGTTATTATAACATGCCTAGTCACTATAAAATTGCAAGACAAGATGCCAAACACGGAACACATACACCAGATTGATGATCAACCCTGAACGAAACCCCGGGAAGTTTTTAAGGCATTTACCTTCCTCTGAGGTAACCTTTGATTCCCCACTTCTGCTGCTAGATGATCCCTGTCAACAGTAAATAGAAGCAAGACATACCAGAAAAATTCACATAGACCTTGAATCCACATATCAATGTATACACGGAAAAAGCTAACCATAGGCCCACCTCTGCATCTGTCATCTTGACATCAACTTTGAAACCAGAACTCTTCTCATTGGCTTTCAACCCAAGCTTTTCACCATCCTCATCTCTTAGCATCTGATAGTTGAGTTCACATCAAGAAACAAAGAAGACCCCAAATAAGAGCATACAAATGCATAATAAAATGCAAAACCACCAAACCATTGGGTTTTCATATACCTGACGAGGAGCATCCAATTTTTTCCGAAGATCATCAGAACAAAAATCATAGACATCCAGTTCCAAAGGGTAATCCACTTTCTGAAAGAAACAAGAATGTTTGATACTCATCTTATCATATGTGTAAGAATTAATTGATCTCCTAGCAAAGTCAGCAATAAAACCTTAAAACCTATGACTTACATAACATAAAGGACGCTTATGGAACAATATGTTTGACGCAGAGCCATGTAGACTAAACCATACTCACTCAAGCAATAAGTAACAAGCCGGAAAATAGAGAGGTCCACAATTACCCGCAAAATCTTAGCCTTTTGATTTGTCTCCCTTTTCCAGAAAAAGCGAACAAACTGAATTGTCATGTACCTGGTATATGAAATAGAGAGAGTAATAAGTCCTCATCTTTCATCATCCAAGTTTACAATTAACTTGTGGCTGGGAATGTGGAGAGAGAGAGGAAAACTTGAGATAGAGAGAAGGATGATTTGAGATAGCAGATTATAACATGTTGATCATTTCATCATGAATAAGAAATGCAAGGGAAGGTTGATATATCTTCTCCTGTGAAGCATTAGGAGCTAGTGAAGACGAAGTATCAGAGGAAAAGGCATTTCTGTTACCTCGGCAAAGCATTGATAAGAGACTCTTTCAAATAAATAGCACTGCGTCCCAAGGAAGGAGAAACTTTCTCCAATTCAGATTTAAGACCCTGTGATGTATAAACCAGTAAAATCCGAGTTATATCAGAGTGCTATCACTTTAATCAGAGATATTAAGGAATAAGTAGTAGCACAAAACTGATTCAACTGATATACATCCTATATAGTTATATAGCAAGTAACATGGCAATATGGAATTGAGTGGTAAACTCCTTTTGAGAACGAAATCAGGACGATCAGATTGCCAATGAAATCAGCAGTCCTAGAGAAAAAACCTCCATTAACTTCATGACCATTCACTTCTGAATGGCAGTAAGTGGCCAGATTCACTTGACAGTTATAGTCACATTGATAACCAAGCACCCAACAATGATTAAGGTGCTGTTAATATAGCTCTAAAAATATAATTATTTCATCTTTCAGACACAACAGCAAATCATACAAGAATAAAACACTAAGAAAAGAAGATGGCAATACAGCTGAAAATCTCTACGAACCAATTTTCTGCTTCATTCTAGTACAAACTGTAACAGATAAGGGGGGAAAAAACTCGGAGGAATAGAATCAGCAAATAAGAGTAATATAGATGCAAAAAAGACAAAACAAGTGGGTCCAGGATCACAAGCTCAAAGACTTTAAAATATTTATCAGAACTAAAATAAGGCACCATGTGAACCAGGACAAGGATCAAATTATAGAAGATGGAAAATAAAAGGCATTCAACAAGTCTTAAAGACGGAGAAGCATTAGATTCAATCAACTAACTAGCTGGAAAAGACTAACATGTTTCAGTCCTTCATGCAAATGGTTCACCTCTTGTGAAATATGACATTTAAGTGAGTAAATTGATTCTGTCTCTGAACTTTCTTCACCACTTTCTTGACAGTGTACCCTGAAAGCAAGCCTCATAAACATATAATTTAGTCAAATTTGTTAGCCTTTCTAAGCTGAAGAGTATTTGCTTTCTCTTAAAATAATCAAGGTAACAAAGATGTACAAAATGCTAACCTGGTAAAACCGGAAGTAAGTTTTACAGTTTGTGTACATACCTACTCACAAGCTCAATGCCAAAAAGTGCCTTGACTGCATCTGGATTTTCACTACAAGTTTAAATTATGAAGTGATGGAGTTAACTGTAGATGGATAAGCAAGATCAGGACCAACTACATCAGAAATCATTCAACAAGAAAATGATATTTGTTCTTGTTGAGATTTCAAGTGTGAGTGGGAATCCCACATTGAAAAAAGATGGAATTAGTGAGGGACATATAAATAAAAAAGACTCATAAACTTAATGCCTTAAGGTTTTGGGTTGAGTGACAAAGCCCATGAGTATGTTCCCTCACTAGGCCAATGATGAAGATCTCTCATGTAAGCGGACTCTCTAGAATCAACAAGTGGTATCAGAGTCGATGCCTCGGCAATGGATGAGTATGGAGACGGTAGTCAGATCTTGTGGTTGCCTCTCCACGTGGAAGAACAAGGAGACTCCTAGTGGGCCCAGACCAGTGGAGTAAAAGAGCTCTTAGTGATGCCATATATTCGAGCTTTTAAGAAAAAGACAAAAAAAGGCTTTCAGTCAAGGGGTATACCAAGCCTAATGTGGAAGTTCACACTTGAGGGGGAGATTGTTGAGATGTCAAGTATGAGTGGGAATCTCACATTAGAAGAGATGGAATTAATGAGGGACATATAAGTAGAAAGGACCCATAAACTTAATGTCTTAAGGTTTTGAGTTGAAGTGTGGTGTCAAAGCCCATAAGTCTGTTTCCTCATTATGCTCATAATGAAGATCTCCCATATAATTGGACTCCCTAGAACCAACAAGTATGTAGGATCTAGTCAAAATGATGACTTATAGGCAAATCCTTTTTTTCGTTGCTAGAGTTCTTCCCCTTTTTAGGCTGTATGGTTGCTATTTAGAAAACTTGTCCTTGACAAGCTTCCTACCAACTATTTTTACAAAAAATTCTGACTGCTTTCTTATTCATCGTAATGCCTTTTAAATAGGTGCTAACTTATTCTCTTACTAAAAGCAGGCTTAGAAAAATAATGGAATTTCTAAATAAGATGACTACTGCCTAAATAAAATAACCACTTGAGTTAGTTCCTCATCAAACTGATTTTCTTGGATATTTTCTTTCTAATAATGCTTCTTGCATATTAGAAAACTATTATCAATGTAATTTAGCCAAACGTCATCAATGAAGAAAGGAAAATAAAGTTCAAGGTGGCTTATAATAGAGCATCTAATGAAGTATCATTGCATGAGCCCGAATTCCACAAATATGTCTAATTTATTCCACAAATAGTACCAAAACTACCTTGAGCTAGGTGATGTAAGAGACTGTGAAAGCGTGTACAAAAGTTGCGTCCAACATTCTTCCGCATCCTGTTCAACATTTTGACATATACAGATATCAGTGTGTCAAAAAAAAAAAACAACTATCAAGTTACAAACTCGTTTCTGCTTGAAGAACCTGCTGCATGAAGACACCATTGTGCAACTGCCCAAATTGTGGATACTTTTTGCGCAAAACCTGTGCATAGAATATGAGTAAATTTTCTTAGCAAGCTATTTTTAACATAAGCTGTACTGAGACAGGTTGAAATGTGAATATGTCAGTTTTAATGTTATTTCATGGTCAGAGATTTCCCAAAGATAATAATATTTGTAGAACTTCCATCACAAAATCGCAAGAAAACCTTTTGCTACAGTTCATATATAAGGCTAACTGTTACACATGAACTCTAAAATGGGATGGTAAAATGAATGTGTGCATAGCTGATCCATAATCATAAAGGCAACACCGAACAGATCATTTCATTTTTTTCCTGAAAGGCATGCTTTTCAGATGCATAATCTACTTAATAGTCCAGCACAAGTAAAAAAGAAGAGCTAATAAACAGTTTCTAAGAGAACTTTAATCCATTTACATGTTACATTCCTAAGAGCGTTTTGAAATAACAAAACAAAGTATGACAAACCATCCAAAACTGCATAGGTGCCACTGGCTTGACACTTTTGTCAAGCTCATTAAATAGTTCTCGAGTTGCAGCTGTCAACATGTGAGATGTCTGATCCAAATCATTCCTTCTATTAGACGGATACCTAGACAAAATGCATTGAGCAAAAAGTTAAAGCAACACAATTAGATAAGCATATTTCTTGGTGGCTTATATGGATGTTTAAAAAGAGGAGATCTCACTTAAGTAAAGCAGATTTCAACTCTGGAACAGAATGCAGGCATTGTATCGTAGAGTTCATATAGCAGGTGTTACCCAGATTAAAAAGCCCAGCACTATGACCCTGCAAGCAGAAACATCATAGCAGTTAGTTGGTAGAGATCACAAACAAAATGTGTGATTAACATAAAACATCCGCTAGTCACCTTTTCCAAGACTGAAATACTACATAAACCATGAAATGTCAATCTTGTTCGTGATCAATGAGTTGACAGCAAAGTTGCACAATTTGATTTTAAAAGAAAAAGATGATACTCAGAATGGTAAAGAGCCTTACTATAGCTGCTACTTGTTCTTCTTCAGGGAGATCCTCCATGAAAACAGGACCCTTCTCTGGGGCCTTCACGATCTCACCCGCAGTTCCCATCATCATCAATTTTTGACCCTATAAGATCATTCATGAAAATGACCATAACAGATTTTCTAATGTTAGACAAAACAAGATAATTATGCATCAATAAGAGATGTTTACCGGCTTCACTCCTATTGTCGACCAATCAGCATCATCCTTCATTTCACAAGAAGAGAGTTAAAAATGAATCATATAAAACTCTTGACAAAAAAAGAAAGTATTGGGGTAACGTAAACCAAATTTAATAAAGTCAGCTAATAACTCAGCATTGCATTGACAAACCAAAAGAAAAATCAGTTTTTCACCTTTAATAGGCCACCCTTGACCATAATCTTCTGCCTCTCAGGCGGTACTCCAGTCAAGTCATACAACTGGGATTTGAAAACATAAGGGGGCTGGCTTGTGTCGATTTCCACATTAGGAAAAACTTCTTTTTGCCATTTTACACTCACTGCACCAATCCCCTCCATTATCACATGGTGGTGTACGAATAATTTCTAGTTAAAATATATGCTTATCACATTACTCATGCTTTCAGTCACTGTAAATGAATTGATGCCAGAACAGAAAGAGATAAAGATTGATGTTAAGCGTCAAATAAAAAAGCAACATTTCCAGTCTCTTTTTATCATTGTAATCGGATTTATGAAACACCTATAAATTGAAAGCTACGAGAACACTTCACTTAAATTACACGTTGAGAAAGAAGTAACTTGATAACTTGATATCACTGTGCCAAGGATCAAAAACACTTCTAACACAAATGAACGACATAAGTAGGCTATTTCAACCATGAAAACTCAACCACCTGACAAATCCAAGAATCACAGGAGACCCAGCCCGAGGAACACAACGATAAGCGCTAAAAATCCAAAATTTAGCGCCCACATTAACCAACCACCACTCAACGTCACCTCCCAACCCCACAGAAGAAAAGGGTTAGAAAAATGAAAAACGGATAAAGATTTAATCAGAAGAGTTGTGACTACCTGTAAGCATAATTAATGGGTTCTCAGGAGATCGACAGACAGTGAAAGGCCTGCCTTTAGACTTGTTTTGGTTTCTTGGACAAAGGGAAATGCTAACTCTGAGGTCTCTCATGGATTCCAATTTCTGATTTTATTCAAAGCAAGCCCGGGTATGGATCCGGGTCCGGATCTTATTAATGAAACGGAAGCAATACCGGTCGTTTAAGGTTTAAGGCCTCAAAGGTGATAAAATAAACATGTTCAAAATAATTATGAGAAAGAAATTAGGAACTCAACGCCAAACATGTTTAATATAAAATAATGGGAAAGAAATTAGGAATTAACTCCTAACGTGAATATAAAATAATGGGATAATTGAACCAATGTTTTTTTGTTGTGATTTTTTATTTTTGTTTTCTATTTTTTATTTATGTTTTTCTTAAAAAATATAAACTTGTTTAGCTGAGATTTGTAATATAAAAACTGAAAATAAAAACATGTTTGGTTGATATTAGTAATAAAAAAAACAAAAACAAAAAATGTTTAGCTTTATCATCCTGTTTCTATTTTTGTAATTATACTCTTATATTAATAATTTTATATAATACATTATTTTTAAATTAATTAATTATCATTATGTTTTCTCTTCAAAAAAAAATTATCATTATGTTAAAATTAAAATATATGCAAATTAAATGTAATTAAAAATTACACATTAATTGTATAAAATAAAATTCTATAAACTAGAAAATTATATTACGTCATTCTAATCAATAAAATATGTCCATCATATTATAATTCTTGAAAACATAATAGTACCATCATTTACAAAAAAGAAACATAAATCAATTAGAAATAATATGATCACTCCAGATTTGCCTAGCAATTTTATCTCACTTCCAAGACATATCTCGAAGTTGTGCTGGAGTGATATTATACTCCACTTAAGAACTTGCATCTTCATTTTCTCTTTCCCTAATTTGTTCTTCATTTTCAGCACAACTGTCAAATAACTCATCACGTTGTCCATACATTCTAATATAATTGTGTATAAAATAACAAACAATAACGATGTATTTTTGTTTCTTCATATCATAACTCGACATGTTTTTAAGTATAGGGAATCTTGCTTTTAGAACGCCAAAACATCTTTCAATCTTTAATGAAGAATTCCTATAGTTAAACAATTCCTGTGGACCTTGAGGTCTTCCTCTACGTCTATAATCTCGCAAATGATATCCTGCATCTCGGTATAGTGAAAAAAATCCAGGCATATTAGTGTAGCTCTAGTCAACTAAATAGTATTTACCTAACATAGAAAGAACATAATATTAACAAAAAGATATTAAAAATGCATCATAATTACTATGTTTATTTAAAATAATATAATACGTGGTGGAGACATAGGAAATTGATTCGCTGAATTTGTCACTGTTTCCAAAAGAACTCGAGAGTCATTTGCAATACCTTCTTATCCAGCCATTTCATATGTAAAACACATGTCAAATAAGCAACAACAAATAACATTTTGGGTCGGCTTAATTCTTTTGCCCCTGTATGGTATTTGTTCATTAGTCAGAATATGTGCATCAATATGTGTACCATTTATTGCTTTTATACAATCCTAAAAATAAAAAATATATTAAAATAATTATTAATCATAAGGATATAATTAAAATAGTAATTAAATATATTAATGCACCTGAAAATATGGAAAGAATTTTAAATTATGTTGAATCTCAGGAGGTGTATTAGTAAAAGATGGTAAAGTAATAACTCTTTTTGCAAGACAATTAACTACATATAAGACTTTACGAAAGTACTTCGAAATTGTCCAGGCCACATGTTGAAAGCGTTCTACATTGACTCTAGTTGTCTCATTATGCCCTAAAGTCATCAAGAAAATTGCTACTTGTTCCTCCACAGTTAAATGACTTGTTGCCTTTAAGCCTCCTAAACTCTTCAACTGATCATATAAACTCAACAAGATTATCTTTCTCATTTTTAAGTTTTCATAAATCCTTGTAAGATTTCCATTCAAAAGTTCTAATATCCATTCATGACCTGATAGAGCAGAAGTTCTACATGATTACATTTGTAAATGAAAATATTTGTTCTCTCCCTCAACTATAGAAATAATGATTACCTGCTTCTGCTCATCATCATAATCTGATTCAAAATCTGATAAGAAATCCATCTATCTACAATGCCAACATTAAATAATTAATAAAATATTTTATCAAGTAAATTAAGCAAATATAAACAAAATATTCATACAAAATATATACATAAGTTAAATATTCATATAAAGCATAAACTTAAAATGTTTAAACTTCAGAATAGTGCTTAATATAAAAGTGTCAAATTAATAAGAATTCGATATGTAATAACATGAAAATATAACTAAAGCGACATAATACAATCCAACTTCCTTGTATCTATCATCTTCATAAAAATGTTCCTATAAAGTAGAGAATTATTTAAAGCCTTCACAACTTTTCCATATTGCATATCGTCAACACCCAATTTATCTAAGGAATTTAGACATTCCAACATTATGTTAGACTTTTGAGATTTATTCTCTGCAGTGGATGATGTTTCACTCAGTTTTTTCTCAAGTAAATCATTCTTCCTTTTTGATTGTTTACCAAGTATAAGCAAGACATCTTCTACAATGTTAGAATGTGTTTTCTTTGCCTTTTTATTCTTAAGAGCTTTCTTTCTCTTAGATGGAGAACTTATATCTTGATCTTCTTTTTTCATTATACGAGTAAACTTCATCAACATCATTTCCATATTCCTCTTCTGTACTATTAGATGGAGATTTAGTTGATGGATGAGCATGCAAACCAGTTGCAATCGTATCTCCAAAAAATGACACAAGTCTAAAAATTCCTTATATCCTTTTTTCTTGAATCTGTGAACCATTTTATGCACCTATAATGATGAAAAAGAAATATGAGAATGAATATTATACAATATGATATATTAATAAAACAAAGACATATTTTACCTTAAATAAATTTTCCCAACATTCATTTGTGGCATTAACTTCACTAGTGAAAGAGTTGTAACCAGAATCGATTCTTGTTTCTTTGAATAAGTTATTGAAATTCTTAAATCTAGCCCTTAATTCATTATACTTATTCTTCAATTGAATATCAATATACTCCTTATTGAATTTCGTTTGAAGCCCTGTCTTAATAATTCTTCCACCCAGATTTAGAAAAGGTAGTAGTTGTTCAATTTCCATTCTTCAATTCTTCAACCATCAAGGAGATTAAATATAGCTCTATAGTATCATTCCATACCCCATCTTTTTCATTTACTTCCACCCAATCATTGGAATCGTTCATATTGTTCAAACCTTCCATCACTAAATGTAATCACATATAAATTACATCAATAACAACAATTTCTACAAAGTATTAAATGCTAAACATGGTTCAAAATAAACATACAACAGTGATATTAAATGTTAAATGGCATACAAGTGCATGGAAATGATAGAATAAAAATAAAGGTGTAAATTTAAGCAAGGTCATAAGATATGCATGATGCATGTCACTCTTTTGTGTTTATGTAAAACAAAGCTTATGCGATTCAGAGGGGACAATTGAAATTAAAGAAAGACAAGCAGAGGTATTAAAATTAGGAGCACATACATATATACATATATAGATATATTAGATATCGCTTTTTTACTTTCTGTGTGTCAAGTATATTAACTGGTCCTTTTCTATTCATTCAGCTGCAACTGCCTTCTTTTTCTCATTCCTCTTTCCTTCACAATTATATCCATTCCTTTTTTCCCCAATCTCTAATATAGGAATAATTTATTTGGTTATTCCTTCTATTCATAGGATTTAACTACCAAAGCAGATGTAAGTTCCTTCTCTCTCTTGTTCAGTCTCAATTTGTCGTGATTTTATGATGTTTTTTTTCCGCAACTCATAATTTAGACCATAGTCACATGAAAGTACAAACACCACCCATGGATAATATAAATAATTATCCAAAGAAACATCAGCTAGACCAGCAAAACTAAAGAAGAAGTTGACATAAGATAGAAACAGTGAAAGTCTCCTCAAAATGATGTCGTTATAAGCTGCCAAAAGGTGGCCAACACAAGAAGATGTCCAAGAACTTAATTTTCATATTTTTATATATCTTAAGCAGTTAGAGAAGTTATTATATAGACCTAAACCATAGCAACTAACCCATAAGCTGCTTAAAACGCAAATTCTTTAGGTCTTCCTAATAACTTCTGTAATATCCCAGATCATTCGCTCATAGATATTGTCCGCTTTAGGCTTTGGCCTAGCCAAGTCCTCACGGTTTTGCTTTTCCCGAGGCCTTCCCAGGAGGTTACCCATCCTAGAACTACTCTCGCCCAAGCACATTTAACCTCGGAGTTTCGATGGGATCCGACGCATTAGGCCATGAAAAACGCGTCTGTAAGGGAGTGGTATCCGCACCTTTATAAGGCGTACTTGTTCCCCTCTCCAATCGATGTGGGATCTCACACTCTCCACCCCCTTAAGGCCCTGCCCTCTTTGGGGCCCAGCCTAGTTAGCACAACGGTTCGAGTACTGGCTTTGATACCACTTGTAACAGCCCAGATCACTCATTTACAGATATTGTCTACGGTTTTGCTTTTCCTGAGGCCTTCCCACAAGGTCACCCATCCTAGAACTACTCTCACCCAAGCACAATTAACCTTGGAGTTCCGATAAGATCTGGTGTATTAGGCCATGGAAAAAGCGTCTGTAAGGGAGAGGTATCCGTACCCTTATAAGGCGTACTTCATTCCCCTCTCCAACCGATGTGAGATCTCATAACTTCTCTGTAAAAAGAGGCAATGCAACATTCTCGAAGACATTAAACAATGTTTAGTGATGCTCAAGATCTAGCCCTCCTGGTGAAACTCTTGACGTGGATCCGTCTGTCACTATTCTCTGCTTAACGTAACTTAACTTTGACAAATCATACCCTAATTCATGCAAAAGAGAGTTGCTATCATCCTTTCTATATATAAATCTAAGCCCGTGATATCTTAATACTTCCAATTCATTCACGTTCATCCATAAAATTAATAGAATCATCATCGAAACTCGAAGGGAAGTTGAGCTAGCCATATTTTACTGAGAACAATGACTTTCTTAAGGCACCCTTAGTTCTTAGTAATAACTTAGAAACTAAAAGACGGTTCAATTTATAACGCAAAGAATTGACATATATATATATGTATATACATAACATATACATGGAAAATCAAAAAGTTAAAGATGATAATAGAGATGGCGTCTATTACATGACAAATCCAGCATATGTGTCATCGTCTTTTCTATTCAATAAAGGCTTCTAGCTTTTCTCTCATGAGGGCAATTTATCCATTATCTCAAATGACATGAAAGATGATGAGGAGTTGCCAAAGCAGGTTAGTCTCTTTGGTTTGTTTAAGTACTCAACCAAATGGGATATGGTTCTTGTGGTTTTACACTGTTTAGGAGCTCTCATAAATGGAGGATCTCTTCTGTGGTATTCTTATCGTTTCGGAAAGTTCGTGAACAAGATTGCCCATAAAATAACTATCAAAGTTCAGATGTTGAAGGAAGTGGAGAAGGTAGAAAAAATGCTTACAATGAAATTGATCATTTTATTAGACTGATTATCAAATTTATATGAGAATGTAGCGATGTTTCTTTTTTGCAATTTAGATTTGCCTGATGATGTTCGGTCTATCAGCAATAGTTGTGGTTGGTGCATATTTAGGTAAGATGGAGAATACATCAATGATCAAACTAATGATTATACCTCTATAATAATTATACATATCTAGTGTAGATCTTAACAATAGTTTTCTATGTTACCAAGATCAAAATGTATCATTTCACAAAAAGGAAAAGTTTTGGATGGAACAGAGACCACTTGTTGGAGATTGGTGGGGGAACAATAAGCTTATCGAATACGAACCAAGTATTTAAGAGCAATCTTATGCCAAGAGTAGCTTTTTTTATACTGATGTTAGCACAAGTGATATCATGCTTGAAATTTCATGTGATTTTGCACAAATACAAGAAGTCATGGGAGAGAAGGTCCATCCTACATCTTGTAACCTGAAAGCTATAATCTTTACCGTAACACATATTATAGAATTTGCATAGATGTATAATAGCTATTGCACTTCCTCAACCTCTCATTTTTTATTTTCCTAAACAATGAATGCTGGTATGTAGTGATGCCCTGCTCTATGCTTATTTAGCCTTTCGGTTCTTTCCCAGTTGCAAGATTATACTAACTGGTGGCAATTGATAAGGCAAAGTGATTAGGGTTAGGAATTTTTCTCTGTCTATCTTTGGTTATAAAATAAATGTTTAAAGAGAAATGATCAGCTCTCAACCCAATCCTTTACTTGACCCTCAATACTCACTATCCAATTGTAACCGAAGTAGATCAAGAGAAGAGATGCTCTAACACGAGATATTCTCTATAACAAGCCAGGTTCGAGTAAGCAAATAACATGGGATATTCTCTAGAGCAAGGTAGGTTTGAGTAAGTAGGGTGTAAAGGTGTTTACTTTTGCTTTTGAAAAGCCATAGAGGGCAAAACAACGATAACCTATGCTCTATGGTCTACATGAGATATGCGCTACTGGTTTCTCTCTAGTGTCAGAGACTTCATGCTCCATGCAAATAAACGAAAAAAAGAAGGAGAGAATGTTTTAAATATGGTCACCACAGTGACTATTTGTACTGTTACCATGAGTTGCCATATCAGCAACACTCACTGGTGGATAGCTACAATTCCTCCACAGGTACGAAAACTCACACAAGCAAAGCAACTAGAGAAATTATAGAAACAATGAATAACAAGTAATACTATAGTAACATGCATGGGTACTGTAGCATAATTAAAAATACATCATTTCATTCCTTCGTGCTGTATTCTGTAAAGACGAAGATCTTCTAAAGGCCAAAAACTCAAGTAACGCAGCATATACGTGAAGAAATCGCAGAAACAAATAAACAAATAACAAGCAGATATGAAAACATGCACAAATAACAAATACATGGAGAAATCGTGGAAACATAATAATAAAGATATAGTACAATAATAAGCAACAAAAGCAAACACAAACCTAGAGCAATCACTAAAAAAATTGTAACAGGGCCTTGAAGATGCAGAAGATGAAGTCAGTGCAGAGAAAAAAGTTGTTTTTATGAAAAAATTGTAATGCACGAAAACTTGTTGTGAAATATTAAGAAAATGTTTTTTTTTCCTATTTTCAAGAAACAGTTATAACTTTTTTATTTTTAAAAACAACAGAATGTAATAATAACGAACCAAACGTGTTTTAAGAGATAATTTCATTTTTTATAAAAACCAAGGGTTTGAAAATCGGACCGGACCGGCTGGTCCGACCGGAAATAGTCTGAACCGACTTTGTGTCCGGTTCAGTTTTAGTTAATAACCCTTGAATATAAAAACCGATCGGTTTATCATAGAACCGGCCAGTTTTTTGACGAACCGGTTATTTGATAACCAGATTAAAATCTCGTCTTCTCTCATCTCTCCTCTCTTCTCACAGTTTTCAGAATGCCTCCATCGTCGCTTCTCTTTTCTCTCTTCTCTCTTCTGAGTCTTCTCAGATGCCTCCATCGCACCAAAATCAGCTCTCTCTTTTTCCATCTTCTCCAGTTCTGGCCGTCATCTTTCATTTAGGAGCTTCAAAAAGGGTGTTTATTAGCGAGAGCTGTTGTCGGAGAAGCGGGAGTGTCGTTCTTTTCTTGTGTGGCTTCGGAGTTGTGGAGCTATTTGTTGGCGTTCTTCTCTGTCCTTTAATTTTTCACTGCCTGCTGAGATTTTACCTTGATATTTGGTCAAACTTTTTCTTTTGATTTTTATTAGATGCTATCTTTTATCTCTCAGGGGAACTGTGCGTTATGCTAGTGTGCATGCTCATTTAGGGAGAACTTGTAGCAGAAGAGATGATTTAGAATCTCTTGCTTACACGCTAATTTTCCTTCTCCGAGGTCGTTTGCCTTGGCAAGGATACCAGGTTAGTTTCTTTGAAACATTGGCACATACTTCCAGATTCTGTCATCTTGTTAGTGAGAATTTTCTTGCAAGTCTTACATCTGAAAGAGCTTAAAGAGTTGAAGATTGTGCTTTGTCTTTTATTGCTTTCTAACAGTGTGGTTCTTTTAGGGAGAAAACAAAGGATTCCTTGTGTGCAAGAAGAAGATGGCCACAGCCCCAGAGGCCCTTTGTTGCTTTTTCCCTCAGCTGTTTAAACAATTTGTTGAGTATGTTGTGAATTTGAAGTTTAATGAAGAACCCAACTATGCAAAATGCATATCCCTTTTTGATGGGATTGTTGATCCCAGTATAGAAATTAGGGCAATCAACACAGAAGGTTCCCAGAAGGTATTGAAGAGTTGGAGTTCTGATGCCCATAATAGAGTTCGTTTTATTCAAGTTTCTGTTATGAGATAAGGATAAGAATAAGGCAATGATAGTTTTATTCATTGTTATGTGTTATTGTTTCAATATGTTAACAGATAAGGAGATAAGGATCACTAGTATTGATTAGTTAGTTTTCTGAAATAGTTAGAACTCCATTTCACTTCAATCTCTGATTTTGATAGTTCGGTTATATATACTCTATTTGGCATTGTTGTATACTTCTGTAGCCTTCTTCTCCATTAATTCAAAGACACCTTATTGTTGGCTTCTGTGATCTTTTTTGTTGACTCAAGGTGGCTGAGAGCTTTTCGTAGGTGAGAGGCTGTGATCTTTTTACTTTCTACTCTTGGTTTGTTTCTGTTATGGTATTTGACAATTTGTTTCTGTTATGACTTATGGTATCTGTTTCTGCTATGGATTTGTCTTCTGGGGGTGAGTTATTTTGTTTAGCAGCAGTGGTTTTACTTGTTAGTTTGTATGACAAGGACGGATTCAACCATTAATTTTTAGCTAGTAACTTCTTGTATGAATGAGGATATATGTGTGTAGGTGGAGATGAATTAAGGCAAGAATGAATGAGGATATATATGTGTAGATGGAGATGAATTAAGGCAAAGGCATGGGAACGTTTCCTTGTGTAGGGCATATATGGGACCATAGCTTGTCTAGCATGTGCTATCCTACTGGGCTTGCTTTCTTTCTCACAAATTTTACAATCTTTTTCATAAATCTTAACTTCACATGTCTTCTTAGTGCAACACACACCTAATAAACTGAAAGGCATGAGGAATTTGGTAGTTTATTGATGTATGTTAAGTGGCTTACAGTATAAAAACCATATTCAATACTGGAAAAGCATAGCTTGAACGTTATTTAGACGATGAAAAGACATGTTTACTTTCACCCTTAACAAATGTTTTACATGTTCATTCCCTTAAGTTTAGTTCGATGATAACATTCACTTGTGATTTCGATTTTTAACGAGAAAAAGATGGAGAGGTACTAATTTAGTGGCCTTCACAATTATTATATCAAATTATTAAATGAAGGCTCTACTAGAATGTGTCTTTGGAAGTAGACATTAGTCGTAGGAGGTTTTATCAACCCTTTAATGTTTGTTCTTATATATTTTGGAGATTAGCAAAATATTTCATTTTGTTATACTAATTCAGTAAATTTATAATATTATTTGTATATTCATTTGAATTAAAATAAAACTCATATAATTGGTTAATACCATTGAGAACTACCCAACCTCTTTCTGGCAGAATATACATGTATAAGATACATTCCATCTAAGCCTAACCACAGTAGCATAATGAAGAACTAATGCCTGTCCAAACGATTCCTGCAGAGACATTTGTTTGCTTTCTAAGTGTATATTTGTGCCCAAAAAAGTAATGCACTTTTTCAAGATTAAACATCTTAAATTCAACTTCACTTTTTTTAATGAATTCATATATTTCGCCACCAATAATTAACAATTCATCTACGTATAAGAACACAATCAACTTCATATATTTGTCTTCTTTATTACAATTGATAAATGAGAATTATTTAGGTTGTATACTTTTTCCCTGACAATAGTATACCCAATTATTTTTTTATTTTTTAGGTTAAATCATAATGGAAAATATGGAATCATCCTCTACTCGTGGTAAGTCCGATCCAGCATGGAATTATTTTTCTTCCTCTCAAGCATCTGATGGGAATGTCCA
>JANZLH020000005.1:5434249-5463163 GCA_026770325.2 Erythroxylum fimbriatum | reverse complement strand
CCAATTCATTTTGACAATGACTTTGAAGAATTAATTGAGGAGCAATCGTAAGAGGATGAAGATTCTAAGTTTGCTATCTGTGTGTCAACATCTGAGGAAGAATCATCCCATTCTTGGACTGGTCAAGGATTTTTTGAAATGAGGTGCTATCCATTTCAATGATAAAATGATAAGGAGTGACGTGGAAGGTGAATTTCTCAATACCTCTCTTTACTGCAAGAATCTCCTTATAGTTGATATGATAGTGGCATTAAGAGGAACTAAATGAACCATTTGCATGTCCGCAATAATGCCTTTGATCATTGATTTCTTCGAAGAGTACAACACCCCAATGTGTGTTACTAGCATCAGTTTGTAAGACACATTGTCCTTGGTCAGGAATCTTTAGTGGTGGAGGATCCTGACAGAGTTGTTTTAGATGCTTGTCAGCTTCGGTTTGTTCCTTTGTCTATGATGGTTGATTCTTTTTCAAAAGCTTGGATAAGCTTGAAGTATAAGCAGCAACGTGTGGTATGGAATCTCAAATGTAATTAACAATTCGAAGGAATTGTTGTATCTGCTTAATAGTGAGATACTTGTCACATAAGGACAGTGAATGAGATAAATGACATAAACATCGCGATTATCGACTGATGAATTCCATAGACGATGATGAGTCAATTGAAGAGACATATCAATGCACCACTTGTCTAAGGGTTGAAACCATTCCAGAATTTCGATATACTGTGCCCCTTGGTTTTCTAAACCATGATCCTGTTAGCAACCTTGCTATAGAGAGTTACTACACAGTGCGTGGCTTAACTTTGGAAACATAGCTAACCTTCGCATCTTGTCAGGAGGGTAATATTGAGTCTTATTTAGAGAAGTGAGTAAGGAGAGAGCCTATAAGAAATTATAGAAACAATGTCTTCCGACCTTGTTCATTTATCATCTACTTTGTCTATATCTTCTTTACCTTCTAATGTAAAGCATATGTTATCAAACAAAGTTGAAAATCTTGTAGAAATTATTCATGCACCTATAGAAAATCGTGTTTGTGAGTCTTCTTTACCTTTGTTAAGTCCGTACAATATTTATTCTCGTGACCCTACTCATCCATATTTTTTTCACACGATATCTAGAAGTAGACAAAATACTACGAATACCTCTTGTCCAAGAAGTCAGGACGAGGAAGGGTGTCATGTCTAAGAAGTGCCAAATGTAGATAATAAAATAAACTCTGATGCAAAAATGGGTAGAGTTCTTCGACAATGGTTGGAGGAGTAGAATACAAAGGAGGGAACTCCTTTTGTATTTGGCAAATCAAGGAAAATCCATTAACCAATATAATGGAATGGGAAATTTGAGAGAAGAAGAAAAAAAACAAAAGAAGCTTTCAAGGTCTAGAGAGATAATCAGCAAGTATGTTTTTGTGACCTTTAATGTGTCGAATGGAGTATTTACAGGAAGAAAACCATTCTTGCCGATGAAGCAATTAACTATTGGGAATTGAAATCATTCCAGAAATGTCCAAAGTAGTGATTCAAAATTTGTTGGATCAAAAAGATGTCTATACATATGAATAGGTGTGACAGCAATGGAACATGCATATAGGACAGACATGGCCCAGAGATGCCACATAGTAAATTGCATATAGGGCAGACATGACCCAGAAATGCCACACAGTAAATTCATTAATGGTATCAATTTAGCGATAGGTAGGACAAGCTATATCACCGGGTCGGATATGAATGACATTATTACGTACTGAAGTCCACTAGCTTAGGATTGGTGCACGTGATAAGTGATTCTGGCATAATCTGCACCTTGAACCATATCTAATACTGCACATCCAATATGCCAATAATTGATTTTGGCATATCCAATACTGGTGCACTAGTACAACTTGGTCATGGGAACAAACTCTTTTAAGGGATATTCAATAATATTTCGTTTGCTTTTTTTTCAAAAGAAAGAAAATAGAAAAAGAGCTAATTTGCATAGAAGATTGTAAATATCAGGGCAAACTGATAGGAAATGAAATAGAAAAGGACACTTTAGTAAAAAGTAGGGTTTAACTATAAATTCTTGTACCCTCTCTAGCGGAAGAGCAGCGGCGGCGACGTGAGAGATCAAAATGACGACGGCTGCAGGAGAGTTGGTTTGGGAGATAGTGAAGAGGAACAATTCTTTTTTAGTGAAGCAGTTCGGTAGAGGAAACGCCAAAGTTCAATTCAGTCAAGAGCCCAACAATCTCTATAACCTCAACTCCTACAAACACTCTGGTATTTTTTTTATTCTCTAATTTTATGTGTCGATTGGAACTTTTTGTGTTTCCTGATCTGGTTCATGGGGTATTGCGAGGTGGGTGCAAGAAATTGATGTTTTGGTTTTATGGGGTTCGACTTAGGGTTGGCAAACAAGAAAACAGTGAGCATTCAGGCCGGTGGCAAGGACTTGTCTGTTGTTCTGAGTACGACCAAGACGAAGAAACAGAACAAGCCTGCTGCTTTGCGTCACGATTCTGTCATGAACAAAGAGTTCCGTCGCATGGCTAAGGCTGTCGAGAACCAAGTACGTTTTCATGTTTTCTCCGTCTCTTTTGGTTATTGATGCTCTTTATTGGTTTGTTTTAATCTGATAACTGTTCTGTACGGGTCCTTTTTGATTGAAATGTTTGTAAATGATTGCAAACCTTTAGCTTTTTTGCTACTGCTCGAATTGCTTTGTTCATTTTCTTTGGATATACATTCTTGTTGAGTAACATTATTGAATCCTTCGGGTATTGTTCAAGATAGAACTTACATTCTTTTATACTGTTTCTGCTCTGGTTTAGTTATAGAAAACTTATTGGATATGTCCTTTGTAACGAGCTTGACTATCCACTTCGTTGTTTAGTCAGTGTGTGGTTTCGGAATATATTAAATGTATTCCTGGAATCTGTTGGATCATGCTGGTATTGCCTGCAGTGATGAGCCTTTAACATGTAAGAAGAATATGACGAAGATTCATCTAAGAAATACACGTTTAACGCTTGGCTCCATATCTTAATTTGTATGGATTTTGTCCTGTGTCGACCTATGCCTTCTATTTCTCTTAGGTGTTGTGATTTCATAATTTCTATTTATTTCCAATTCTCTCTTTAACTATTCTCAATTTTATGTTTTCTGGACAATATTGATTTTATGTGCTGCTTGTCTTGCTCGTTGCTTCCTCTGTTGTTTCATTTGTTATTTCTTCGACATGTGATTTGTAGATACATCAAATGTATTTCTGGAAGCATCCCATCTGTTGGATCATATTGGTTTTGCCTGCAGTGATGAGCCTTTGACATGTAAGAAGAATCTCTCAAGGATTCTTCTATGAAATGTACTTTTTAGGTTTGGCTTCTTAGTTTAAACTTTAGGATTTTGGGTCATATGTTTCTGATGTGTTGAGATTTAAAAAATTCTATTTATCTGCAATTCTCTCTTCAACTATACATAATTGGTTTGTGTTTGGAAAAAAACATCAATTTTCGGAATTGCTTTTCTTACTCATTGCTTCCTTTGGTTGTTTCATATGCAGTCATTTCTTCATATTCTAATTATGTTGTTTTGTTGGAACTATTTATGAAGTGATATTGTAATTGTTTTTTCTTATTTATTTGTTGCTTTGTTAGCATTCTGAAGTGTGAAACTGTTGTGCTTATTTGAAATGGGTATTGGGTGATAATGGTTATGTTTTCATTGTGTTTATTTATTTGTTATTTTGTTAACATTGTTAAGAATTGATTTGCTTGTCACTCATTGCAGGTTGCTGATAACTACTACAGACCGGATCTAAAGAAGGCAGCTCTTGCAAGGGTGAGTGCTGTGCACAGGAGTCTGAAGGTTGCCAAATCTGGTGTTAAGAAGAGGAATAGACAAGCCAGGAAGTGACTTCAGAGGTCGCATTAGTCACATTCTGATTGTGCTGGAGACATCTATCTCATCATATGGACGTACTTTTGGATTTTGTTTTTACTTATAACTTGCTTTACAATATTATACTGTATCTGGCTTCCCTTGTCTGTTGTTTTGGTTCTTTTGGGATTTTCAATTCATTCTTTGATGATACGTTTGGACTTGAAATTCTAAATAATAATTAAAATCATTCTTTGATGATACTCGTTATGACCTAGTTTGGACTTGAAATTGTAAATAATAATTAACAAATAAATTATATGATCGTGCAGTCTTAAGGCATTTGATCGTGCTTCCTGCGTTTTGGCTCTACTGATCTTACATGCAGTAGGGGCTTCAGAAAAATCAAGTTGAAATTTGGTTGATAGGCTTCCCATTGTCTGGTCTAATTGTGCTTGTTGCTGGTTGACTAGCCATTCTGCAACATCAGTGGGATATTAATGATAACTCAGTGGATTGATGATGTTCGTATGTAGATTCAATTCATAGACTTCCAACATTCGCAATAACTATCAGGACACTAGGTTTGGCAAGTGTTAAAACAGTCCCATAATTTCCAACAATAAATACTCAAGGTTTTATCAACAAGTTTGGTAATTCTAGAGGATACTGAATCTTCTAATTAAGCTTCTTTTACTTTTCTAAGATGAAACATCGAGGAACATGACTCCAGGCTGTCTTGGTATTTTTCTCTCCTTTTTCTTATCCCCTTCTCAAGAAAAAAGATCAAAACTTGAAATTCCTACATTTTAGGGGCGTGGTTTGAGGAAACGGGATGATTTATCTAAATTTCTTGGAAGTATCTTAACTTCTGAATCAAATTCACGAAACCCTATTACTATAGCAAGTTAGACAATATCAAATTGTTGGTATGAGACTTGATGAGATTTCAAAAACCTCATGGTATTCTGCTGTACAAGGAACAACCCATGGAATAATACTTATAAACCAAAGAATATATATACTAGTCAAACAATAACATACTTGCAACTATCCTTTTAATGTCCAATTAAGTATTGATTATCAATTCTATAGTAACAAATAGAGGTCACGACCAGTTCATCGAGTTGAACAAAAACCAAATTAATAGATTAACTGAAAAGTCAAGTCAATGATATGGGCTGTTTACACGTAATTACTGTTGTTCAATATTACATTACTTGCCTTGGTGTACTTCTCTAACCTCGTATAAAAATGCCTGTCCCTAGCTTGTAAACCAACTACACCATAACTAGGTGTTCAGAAAAAAGAGACATTGGCCTTATGTCTGTTAAGAAATCTCCTCTTAACAAATCCAACTCTGTCAAGGTCGTTAATGATCACCTTACATCGAAACGTACACGACATGATGATACTAGATGCTTCCCTTTCATGGAAATATCAATGGAACCAGGAAAGTCCCTGAGGAAGTTGGATTCCGGCAAGTTTAAATCTGAGATCAGGAGATGGGCGAAGGCTGTTGTGGCTTATGCTCGTCAGGTCAGTAGCAGAATTGGAAGCTCTCGCCGCAGCAGCCGGACTGCAAGTTCTCGTGATTCTTCACAACTCTACTCATCCGGTTGAATCAAATACGGGTGAAGAATCATTAGCCTGAATCGAGATGAAGAGAAGGGTCATGAAAGAAAAGCGTCATGAATGACAAGGAGGATAAAGAATCCAGAGATGTAATAGATTCTGCTGCTATATGCTGTATATGTATGCCTGCATATAGTCGCTTTTTCAATAAGGAACAACATGAAGAAATTAACATTTGTGATCTTTTTAGTCTCATTGAGTTCTATGTTTTCTGTTCTTCATTAATTGAGACTGTTTCTTAGGATGTAAATGCGATAACTTTTCAATAAAATTCTTCCCAAATGTACAGCAAGAGCTATTCCCAGGTAGTAAAATTTGTGATCTTTGACAATGTACTGCAGAAATTTCACTAGAGGATGAGTTCTATGCAGAGGATATAACCAGTGTACAGGGTTTTTTTTTTTTTTTAATATACAGTGAAAGCATAACCTTAAAGACATTACAGCATTGCAACTCAACTTTCACCTTTAATAAGGTTTAACTAATTAACTCAACAATCCCAGACTTACAAATTGTCACAAAACATTACAAAGTACAACAACCCTATTTTACAAACATTTGGAAAAGGCACTCCAATTCACAAATACCATTTATTTTTCGTTCTTGCACTGGCTCCTTCATATGCTTTATGCACCCTTAGAATTTCTAATCGTGTTATGGACGAATGTCTACTTGTCCTGTGTATCCCTCTGTTTTTCTATAATTTCTTTCACTCCATAATGAGTAGATACAACAACTAAAAACTATCTTAAGGATAGCTCCATCATTTCCCAATTTATTAATCATTTCACTCATCCAGTGTAGAATATCTATCTAATCAGTAACCACACAAAACACATTCCACAATTGTTGTATTCTATACCAAAGTGTAACAGAAAAGTTACATCGGAAAAAAGATGAGAAATAGTTTTAGGAGTTGACTTACATAATAGGAAGAGAAGGTCTATTAGGCCAAAACAGCTATCCTTGGTCCTTATTTTTTGTTCAGCTGCAACCATGTTATGAACGAGGCTTTAATAGTTAAGGTTTTCTCCCACACCACTTTGTAGCATTTCACTTTAAGAGATGTAGGCCCAAGGATTTCCATGTAAGAGGAGTTGCTAACCTTTCTTGAACTTTTTGCCATCCATAATAGTTTCTCTCGTCTGTTTTAGGTGAACAGTTAGAAAATAACTGAGCTAACCTTCATGCACCCCTCTTACTGCACCACCAATTTTGTTCTTGTATAACAAATTTAACTTTGGAGTTGGGAGGAAATTTGCGCCTTAGCTAATTTAATTCCTCCCCCACATCAAGTGGGCTACTATTGGTCCAATTATCATACCAAAGCCACGTAGAGTGCCCATTTTTCAGTTGCTTTTTAAATAAAAGTATAAATAACTTCTATTTACCTTAACATTTGAATCAAGCTCCAGGAATGTTCCATTCCTATCTGTAATTGTCAAAATGAGGTGTACCTCAAATAATATTCATTTATCCATTTGGACCAAAAGGCTTCCTTATCATTGCAAATTCTCTAAATTCTTTTAACTATCAAGATTGTTTGAATCATCTGAATTAAGGCCAATCCTATCCCACCTTCCACTTTAATGAAGCATAATATTTTCTATCTTCTTTTAGCTCCCTTGTAGTTTTTTATTTTATTGGACCATAAAAAGTTTCTAATACATTTTCAATCTCCTTATTCAACATCATAGGTAAGAAAGATGGGAACTCTAGTGATTGTGCAAATTCCTCAAAACTGAATAAATAAGCTATGACCTCCCACCATAAGACAGAAACCGATTTTGACAATTGTTAATTATGTTTGTGAACATTTCCATAAGGGGAAAGCATTTTTCGTACCATGGTTTTTTGGGAGATATTGGGACTCCCAAATATTTAAAAGGCATGCTACTAATCTCCAATCTTAATAAGCTCAGTTTATTTTGATTCAGAACATCCCCTGATAGATATATTTTGCCTTTTTGATAGTTCATTTTCAGTATTGACATATTTGAGAAGCCCTCTAAATTGATTAATGGAATCTTCAGTGAGTTGGGATCCACTCCACAAAGTAAAATTAAATCATCTGTGAAACCCAAATGAGTGATTTTCATCACCCTACATTTCTGGTGGTATATGAATCTTTTATCATTTTCTGTCTTCACTTGGATAACTCTAGATGGAACCACAATACCTAAAGTGAATAGGTAGAGGAAAAAGGATCCCTCTGCCTAATTCCTTTAGTTGATTTGATTACCCTAGTGAGTCACCATTACTTAGAATATCAAAGGAAACAAAGTTATACAAGAATGTATCCATTATATGAACTTTAGGAGATAACCAAATGCTTGCAGACTCTAAATAGTGAAGCTCATTGAATAGTATCAAAGGTCTTATAAAGATTAACCTTCAGCGCATAACTCTTAATGGGTCTTTTGGTTTGATAATCCTTCAATAACTCTTGAATCATTTGTATGTTATCACTAATATTTTTATTTAGAACAAAAGCTCCGTGTGTTATGTTGATTTTTCCTATAAGGGACTCTTTGAGCCATTGAGCTATCAGCTTTGAGATGACCTTGTATGTTGGATCCCGTTTCCGAAACCCAACTACTTTTACAGATTCCTTATAATGTTGGAAACCCGTTACCGGATGTCCAACCTCTTGCACAAAATATCAAACTGGAAATCCCAATATAATTTTTTTCATCTTATTCATCTTAAATCCATTTTCTTACTAATCTATTCTCATGCTTCTTATTCAAACTCAGTCACATTCGAATTTCGGATAAATCGGAGGTCAATTGCAAAAGTTATAAGCGAAATTACAAAATGACCAAATAAATAGTGCAATGACCAAATGAATAGTGATCGGCCAACTTCCGATCCTCATAACTTTTTACTCCTAACTCCGATCGGGACGTATCATACCTCATTTTAAAGATAACAAAACCCTCTCATTTAATTTTCACCAAAAGTTCGGGGTCCAACATTGTATATTTTGTTACAATAGGAAATCAGTTGGTAGTCATTCATAGCTCTCAGGTTTGACTTTCTAGGAATAGGCAAAAAAATATATTTGTTCTCTTTCAAAATTTTAACCTTAGAAAAGAGTTCTTGTACAACTTTTGTCACTAAATCACCGGTAATAGCCCAAGTACTTTGGAAAAAGTGAGTACTAAAACCATCTGACCTAGGAAACTTGTTTGGGTTTAAGTTAAATAAAACCTCTTTAATTTGCTACCCCATTTTTAGCCTTAACAAGTTATCCTTTGTTTCCTAGCTTAAACAGTCAGTTACATAAGGTTCAAGCTCATTCAATTCGCATTCTACTTCCTCACTCGTAACCTATAGTTTTTGGTAGTATTTGACTGTAGTTTCTTCAATTTCCTCTTTACTATGAGAGAGTCTTCCCTCTTAATGCAGTCCAAGAGATAGCATGTGCATCTCTGGACAGATTTGACAAAATGCAGTCATAATTATGTCGACTTCAAAAACAATCAAATTTTCACATTTTCGGAGTCGATTTCTCGTTTTTGCTATTTTTGGAAACCTTTTGATTTGTCATAACTTTTAGTAGGAATGTTCATTTTCAGTGCTAATTATTGTGTTTTTCATATTTTTCTGTCTATTTTCAAAACAGGGATATTTTAGTATTTTGCCATTTTTGGTAATTTTTAGGGTTTGACTATTTAAGTCACCCAAACTATGTATTTCAGGGTCTTTTTGATGAATAATAGATCTTGATGGCTGTGTGCCTTTCTTTGCCCTATTTCCTGGCATTCGTGTTGAATCAATAGGTAAATGTTGTTATTATCGATATTCATGATGTTTGCCCTATTTCCTGGCATTCGTGTTGAATCAATAGGTAAATAGTTTTATTATCGGTATTCATGATTCAAATTAATGGTATCAATTTATACCATTGTTTCGCATTGTTTTTGCTACGTTAGTTGGTATCAGAGCCGAGTTCGATCTCTATGATTGTGCCTCCACGAAAGACTGCCAGATGGGAGAGGTGTATGATCGTGATGAGATTGAACAGGTGGTTTCCCAGATCGTAGATCGCCGTATGGAGACTGTAGTAGAACGTATGATGACAAGATTCAACGAGGTATTGGGAAATCAAGACATCGTAGGAATCCAGTACTTGGAGATGTTGATGATGATTTTAACGACAAAGAGGATGATGAGTATTTCGACGAGCCTGTGCGTAAGCATCCTAAAACATGTGTTGAAAGAGATCAGTAGAGATGGGAGACTAGAATGAGGACATGAATCCTTGAGTTACATGGGAGTCTATATCATGGAAAGTTCCTTGATTGACTGGCTACAATAGATGAAATTCTATATTTCAAAGATGTACCTGAAAATAAAAGGGTGCAATTGGTGGCTACCATATTTTGAAATAGGGCCACAAGTTAGTGGCAGCAATTAAAATTAACCCGACAAAGATGGGGTAAGTCTAAAATTGTCATGTGGGAAAAGTTGAAGAAAAATATGCATGCCAATTTTCTGCCCTACAATTTCTAGCGATTGATGTACCAAAGGTTGCAAAATTTGAAGCAGAGCACGAGATCAGCAGATGAATATGCTACTGAGTTCTATCAACTCCTAGTAAAAAGAAATTAAGGAGACTGAGGAGCAGTTGGTGGCGAGATACATTGGCGGGTTGAGATTGCAGATCCAAGATATCGTCAACATGTTAAATCTTGTTTCTGTTTTGGCAGTGCATTAAAGAGCACTGGTGGTGAAGAAACAATAGCGATATGCAAAATCTGGTACTGCAGGAAGTGCTAGCGGTGGCAGCGACAGTAATAGTGGCACTGATGGCAGTAGTAGTAATCGTACAGGAACTAGTGGTTTTGTTAATAATCTTACTATGTTCAACAAACCTGGAACTAGTGGAATTAAGTGCTTCGGTTGTGGTGAAGTAAGGCACAAAAAAATATTGCAAGAAGTCAGGGAAAAGAACTTTCTTTCAAGATAACGATGATGGAGATGATGAGGAAGACGGGTACGTAGGAGAGGAGCCTGCATTTGATACTGATTCAGTTGACGAGGAGATTGTGACTAGAGACGTGGATACACATTGGTCGTTTGAAGATCCTGTATGACCCGAAGAGCAATTCTCGATAATGAATGGTTGCGGAATAATATATTCTAGTCCACTTGTACCATCTTAGGTAAGGTCTGCAAATTTATGATTGATGCCAGTAGTTATGAAAACATTGTGTCAACTTAAGCAATATAGAAATTGAGCATCAAGACGGAGCAGCACCTGCAACCGTGCAAACTGGCTTGGCTAAAAAAAGGTAGTAAGGTAAGAGTTTCTAAATGAGCTTTAGTTACTTTTTCCATTGGTTCAAAGTATAAGGATTTTGTGTGGTGTGATGTTATGGATGCGTGCCATTTGTTGATGGGATGTCTGTGGCAATTCGATAGAGGGGTTACATATGATGGTAGAACTAATATTTATAGTTTCATATTTCAGGAAGTGAAAATTGTGTTAGTGCCCTCTAAGGAATCTATCGAGAACAAGTCCATGAAAGACAATGTTGCTTTATTGTCTTGGGCCAAGTTTAAAGAAGAATTGTAGGATGTCAAGGTGGTGTATGCCTTGGTAGGGAAGGAGGTAGTTGAAAGTGTTGCAACACTAGATGCAATGGCGCCGTTGATCACTAAATTTCAAGATGTTTTTCTTAAGGAGCTGCCCGACAGATTACCTCAATTGCGTGATATTCAACACCAGATTGATCTTAAACTTGGTGCTTCCCTCCTAAATCATCCTCACTATAGAATGAGTCCCAGAGCATGAAGAGTTGAAGAGGCAAGTTGAAGAGTTGTTGGAAAAGGTTCATTCTTGAGAGTATGAGTCCTTGTGCGGTTTCGACCCTTCTTAATCTAAAAAAGATGGTTTCTAACGCATATGTGTGGACAACCGTGCAATCAACAAATTACTATAAGGTATTATTTTTCTATTCCTTGTTTAGATGATATGCTTGATCAACTGAGTGGTGCAAAAATATTTACCAAACTAGATTTAAAAAGAGGGTATCACCAAATTCAAATTGGGCTTGGGATGAGTGGAAAACACCCTTTAAAACGAGGGAGGGATTGTATGAGTGATTAGTGATGCTGTTTGGCCTGTCAAATGCGCCTAGTACTGTTATGAGGGCGATGAACGATATTTTGAGGCCATTCATTGGCAAGTGTGTTGTAGTGTACTTTGGCGATATTTTGATCTATAGATCTAACCCAAAAGAGCATCTTTAGCATTTGTAGGATGTTTTTAGTGTTCTTCACAGGGAGAAGTTTTATGCAACCACAAAAGTGCTCTTTATGGCATCCAAAGTCCTTTTCCTTAGTTATGTTGTTTCTGGAGATGGCCTGTAAGTTAACGAGTCCAAGGTCGAAGCAGTTTGAAATTATCCTATACCCAATACCATTACAGAAGTTCTCAGTTTCATGGGCTAACATCTTTCTATAGACATTTCATTCCACATTTCAGTACCATTATGGTGCCTATCACTAACTATATGAAAGGGAAGAAATTTGCCTGGATTGATGAAGCAAAAGATGTATTTGAACTAGTCAAACAATGCCTCACTATAGCTCCAATTTTAGTGCTGCCTAATTTCCACCAATTTTTCAAACATTATGATGCATCTAAGGTAGGCATTGGAGCAGTCTTGAGTCAGAACAACAGGCCTACTGCATAATTCAATGAGAAGTTGTCTGGTTCGAAGTTAAGATACAATACCTATGAAGTAGAATTTTATGTTGTGGTTTAAGCTGTCAAGCACTAGAGACACTACCTATTCTGTAAGGAATTTATTCTGTACACTGATCATGAGGCGTTAAAGCATTTGCACAGCCAAGACAAAGTCTCTGCCTGATATGCCTCGTGGGTTATAGACCTAGAACATTTCACTTTTGTTGTGCAACATAAGTCTGGCTTGACAAATCGAGTTACCGACGCGTTGAGTAAAAGGAAGAGCCTCTTGAATAGAATGAATGTGGAGGTACCTAGATTTAACTCTTTCTCTAATTTACTTGATATTGACCCATTCTTTTCTAGCACTTTGGAAAAATTAGAGTTGGTGAGAAGACATCATTGCTTCTGCAAGATGGATTTTTATTTAAAGGGAACCAATTATGCATTCTCGATTGTTGCTTGCGGCTGCAAATTATTACTGAATTGCACAGGGATGAACAAGTGGGACATGATAGAACCTTGAAGTTGGTGCAAGCTTCCTATTTTTGGCCAACCATTTGAAAGGAAATCGAAAGGTTTGTGTAATGCTGTCAAATTTTCCAAGTTTCAAAGAGAACAATAACTAATGCGGGCTTGTATCGGCCTTTACCATTTCCTATGCAGCCTTGGGTTGGTATAAGTATGGATTTTGTGTTTGGGGTTACCGAGAACACATTGAGGTAAAGATTCCATCTACATTGTTGATCGTTTCTCTAAGATGATTCATTTTATTCCTTTCAAGAAAACTATTAATACCATTTGTGTGGCACAATCATTCTTTAGAGAAGTGTACAGATTGCACAGCCTGCCATCTTTAATTGTTTCTGACAGAGATACTAGGTTCTTTAACTATTTTTGGTGCAACCTATAGAAAATGGTAAATACACAACTGAGTTTCAGTAGTGCTTATCACCTTCAAACTAATGGGCAGACTGATGTCGTGAATTGTTCATTGGTAATTTGTTGTGGAGTTTGGTTGGTGAAAATGTCAAAAGTTGGGATATGAAGCTTAGCTAGGTTGAATTTGCACAACTATGTAAATAATCGTAGTACCAGGTATAGTCCTTTTTAGATTGTGTATTTTGTTCTTCCTCAAGATCCTCTTGATTTATTGCCTCTACCTAGCAAGACAAGATTGGACGGAAAAGAAAAAGATTTTGTTATTGGATTGCAGGATGTTCATAGGGTTTTTCATGACAATCTAATAAAGGCTGCCAATAAGTACATGAGGCTTCAGATAAGAAGAGACGACATGTTGAGTTTTAAGTGGGTGATTATGTGTAGGCAATTCTGAGGATCACTTTTCTGTTGGTGATTACAATAAATTGTCTGCTCAGAAGATTGATCCTGTGCAGATCATTGAGAAAATCAATCCTCATGCTTACCGTCTGATGCTGCCAAGTCATAGTCATATAGTTGATGTGTTCAATGTGAAGCATTTGATTCCCTTTTCTAGTGATTCGTTAAACGATGACAATTCGAGAGTGGATTTTTTCCACCCTAGGAAGAATGATGCAGTCCAAGAGATAGTGTGTGCATATCGGAACAGATTTGACAAAATAAGGTCGTAATTTTGTCGACTTAAAAAACGATCAGATTTTCGCGTTTTCGGAGTCAATTTTGTGTTTTTGCTATTTTTGGAAACTTTTTGATTTGTCATAACTTTTAGTAGGAATGTTCGTTTTCAGTGCTACTTATAACGTTTTTAATATTTTCTGTCCTTTTTCAGAATAAGAATATTTTAGTATTTTGCCCTTTTTGGCAATTTTTAGGGTTTGACTATTTAAGTTGCCCAAACTATGTATTTCAAGGTTTTTTGATGAATAATAGATCCTGACGACGTTATGCCTTTCTTTGCCTTATTTCTCGGCATTGATGTTGAATCAATAGGTAAATATTGTTATTACCGATATTCATGATTCAAATCAACAATATCAATTTGTACCCTTGTTTTGCATTGTTTTCGTTATGTCACGTCCTTATTTATGATGCAAGTAATATTATTACTATTCCTTTGTGCTAAGATTGGGGAGTGGAAAAATTTGGTATTGAAATCACCTTTCTTAATCTGTCTCTCTATTGCCGCATATTTTAACAAAGAATAGTGTTATAGAAGTGCCATGTTAAATTCCTCTCGACTCTTTTCTTCCTTAATTCTAAGAGGCTGGTTATAAGAGTTTTAGTAGCAATCATCCTGTGCACTCCTTAAATTATCCTTAGCCTTCTAAAAATTATGGGTCATGTCATTACCCTTTAAAAAGGCTTTGATCCTCTGCTTAACACACTATAATTTTCTCATAAGTTTTTATGCCTTGCAACCTACTCCTTCCTCATCCCATGTTTCTTTTACCAACTCCAAGAAGCCCTCTTTTCCAGTAAGGAAATTGAAGAATTTAAAGGACAATTTTGGGCTAGGCAGGGATTTTGGGTTGCTTAACTTAATAGATGAGTGGTTAGAACATAAAGGTTCTCCAAACCAGGAAAATGAATTCAGGAAATGGTTCATCTAGTACTGGTTGACTAAAACTCGATCCAACTTCTTTCTAGTAAGCATTCTATCGAGTTATTTATTGAACCAAGTGAAGCAGTTCCCCCTATATCAAATATCTAATAACCCCATCTGGTTTTGGCTCTGTCTCAAGTCACTGCCAATGCCATTCAACCCTACTCCTTCCCCTTCTGCTTCATTTTGGCCAAGTATGCAATTAAAGTCTCCTACTACAACTCATGGCCTTCCTATTATAGCTTGAATAAATATTAGATCCTCCCAAAGTAACTTCCTCTGGAATTTAAAATTAGATGCATAGACCACTGTCATTACAAAAATCTCTAACCCCTCTTAATTGCACACAAAATGGATGAATTGATCTATACTTTTGGTGACTTCCACTTGCATAGCCTCAGAGTTGAATGCATACAATATTATAATATTATAATGTTGTATGTAGTTTGCCTTTACGTTCCATTTGTTGCCCAAAAGTTCATACTATCTGATTGTGTCATTCGAGCTTTAAAATTTATAAGCCCTCAAATATTGCAAGCGCACGGGTTGCGATTGTAGTATAAGAGGTGTTGATCCCATAAGGAGGGGGACTAATCTATTCCTAAAATCTAAGGCTAAAAAGATATGAAACTTAAAATAAACAATGCAACAAAAATTGATAATTAGAATTGAATTCAAGCACTTAAATTAGAAATTAAACACGAAGGAATTAACAATTGAGCAACAAGCACGCAAAATAGAAATCAACCAAGAATTTACCAAGTTATGAGAAAGGAGATTTTACTTATCCTTAATGCTAGCCTAATCGACTATGTGTCAAAGGAGTGTCGGTTCTAGACTATCCTAGGGCTGATTACTCTCTCTCGAGTTATAATCATTAAACTTTAAATTATAAACCCTAATCAGATTATGGAATTTGCAATCTCTCAATTCACAAATTATCTAAAACCCTAATTAGATCTGAAGCAGTCTAATAAACTATCGGAACATCACATGGGATCTCTCTCTACATAATTACCAATATGATTTGTCACAGTTTCTATTAAATCGTTTTTCATTCAGTTCACCCTCTTAGTTTGTTACCTAATTATGCATGGATGCAATCAAATCACGACATTCATTTAATAAACACAATCAATTAAATATCATTAAATCAAAATAAAATCCTGAAGAAGAGTTAGAACATCATCAACATTCTACCATCTATCATCATAAAATCCATCCCAACTTTATACATTAATAAAATTGAAACGAAAAGGAAACAAAAACTTAGAATGGACGATTTGGGAAGGCAGTAGCGGTAGGAAACCTCCTGAGCTGGGAAGCATGTTGAGACCACTTCTTCTTCCTCTTTCTTCCTCTTCCTCCTCTCTTTCTTTTCCTCTTTTTCTCTTAGGGTTTCCAAAAGTGGCTGCATGAAAAGCTCCCTTCTTTCTTCTCTTGTTGTTCTTTAAATAGTCTCTTATGTTTTGGATAACCCTAGGGCTTTTCTGAGGTCCGAAAGGTACAAAAAGTCCTTCAAAATATGAAGTTTATAAGTGTTTGCGTGTCTGCCCAATACAGGCCACGGCTGTGGCTCACATCTGAGCCTTCTGTCACGATCGTGGTACGTAAGCCACGATCATGGGCCATTCTTGGAGCTTCTATCACGATCATGGCCTGATAAGCTACGATCGTAGGCTATTGTTTCGACCAAATGTCTTTAAAACTCATTTGTTCTTCGATCCCTGAATACTAGCAAACACATCAAGGCACCTCAAAAACATAATATTTAAGCTTAAAAGCTTGTACTAACCCTTAAAACCTTAAAACATAAATAATTAACAAACTAACACAATTCTAACCTAAACATATACTAAATGATTGAATTAACGGCTAAATACATATGTTTTATTCCTTTTTGTGGATATGGACCTAGTCTTTTTACATAAAGGTAAACATTGGTGATGAATGTCGATATAGTTACTTAACTAAGTCATGTTTTTATTAAGTTGCTTGGGTGAAACATCATTATAGCCCTTTAGTGCGAAGGCATACATTTACAAACACTTTTTTTTGATTAATTCCTACCTTTTTGCTTTAGCTACTCGTTTTTATGAAAGAATACTATCAAAGATACTTAGTCGAAAGACCTAAAATTATGAATCAATATGGCAACTTATAGGGTGATAAATTAACAATGAATCCTAATTAACTTGCATATTTTAGCCAAAGAACCTAGATCACTAATTTCGCGAGCTAACGACTCTCTACAACCTAATAGATTATGTTCAAAATTAAATCGATTTCAATTCATCTAAGCCATTGATACATTCACACAATTCACAATATGCAACCTAAACACACTAACATAACAATATGCAAAATTCACACTCAAAGAAAAACACATAACCTTCCCCACACTTGAATAACACATTGTCCTCAATGTGAGAAGGGTATACAAACACACAAATGGGAAATAAGCCATAATATACGAAAAAATAAGAAGAACATACTAACAAAAATGAAAAGAGAAGGGTTAGAACACGAACTCATCAGGGTGACTGAGATGGGGATGGTGTCGAAGATGGAGACCCAATGCACTTGACACTGACCTAGGTTCCCTTTCTTATAATTGATTCAAATAGAATAAGAGAATTAGCAATCCAACCATTCCACATCATTACAAGCTTATTTTAGAATTTAAAACAAACCTAACTACACAACAATTTAAATCTAACTACTAAACATGCTAATTTAGGGTAATTACCTTGCATCCTTGGAAGCTCAGCCAGGATCAATTACGAGTGGCTTGCTTCCACCCTTCTCGTTCAACATCAATTTTATAGCCTGTGAGTAAGCTACAAATTGCAAAATGATAAGAAGAACAATATTGATCAAGTTGAGAAAATCAATTAATTTCAGTAATGTCCTTTTCACTAACAAACTATCAATAAAATAGGGAGTAACGAAACTCCCTAAATCTTCTATTAAGTCTAGCAGTTTGTTTGGTAAAAGGGTGAGCTACTCTTGTTCTTCCTTAATCACTCCCTTTTCTTCTTCTTCTTTTGCTTCACGAACAGAGACTTTCACAGCTTCTTCAAACACGATGCCAGTTGTCATTTGCTCTTCTTCCTTATGCTCCTTTGAAGATTTGAAATCATTAACTCTTATGAATGGTATTCTTGGTGGGTAAGGCGGAGGAGGAACATTGGGAGGGTCCTCATTCTTTTCTTCATCCTTTTTCTACTTCTCTTGGTCTTCTACAGAGTGGGTTTCAGCTGGTATATCTATTGGTTTTCCTAACTCTTTCCCACTCTTAAGTGTGATAGCCTTAACTTGCTCTCTTGGATATACTTCCATGTTGCTTGAATACTTCCCACACTTTTGTAGATAAAACATTAGCAAGCTGTTCCACTTGAACCTCCAGGCTGAGAATAGAAGAGGCATAAGTCCTTGTTACTTGGTCAATTCACTCTTCTAACCTCGTTTGAGCCTCATCCATACTTATGAGCTTGTCCATGATCTTGTCCAGTTTGGAACCATAGTCATTGTATTTATCTTGTTGATATCCATTGGCCCTTAATTTTTTAATTGAATCTTAATATTGATAGACCAATGAAAATTTGGGTAGTTATGCCAACCCGACTGGTATATGCCGAAATAAGGATTACTATCTCTCTAACTAACTTGTGCTTCATTAAAGTTGAATTGATCCATGTTGTTGTTTTCCCTTAACAAGCAATCAGCTGCGATGTAGCTCTCTTGTCCACATAACTCATATTCGTGCTATAATGCAGTGACTAGAGAGGAAGAGGTGGCTTTCAGGCTATTCAGTTGCTTGGTTAGGTTGTCGATCTAAGCCTGCAATGTTGTCATTAAATTTGCAACAATCATTCCTCTTGGGTCCCAAAAGGATGACTGTTATCTACTTCATTCTGATGTCCAAAAACAACTAATGTATGTTATGTCTTTTAGCAGATCGTGTGCTGCCTCAACTGTTTTCCTTTTGAATGATCCTCTAGTAGTTGCGCCTATGATACTCCTTATAGGTGGATTAACTCTAGTTTAGAAGGTTTGCAATAAGAATTTTTTGGGTAGGTTATGATGAGGATAGATCCTTTGCAATTCCTTATACCACTCACATGCTTCATATAAAGACTCCCCATCATTTTGCTGGAAATTAATAATTTCCTTTATTAGTCTTATTGTCTTTAGAAGGAAATACTTATCTAGAAAAACTCGTACCAATTACTCCCAAGTTGTGATGTTGGCTGGGTGGAGAGAATTCAACCAAGCCTTGGCTCGATCGTTAAGTGTAAATGGAAAGAGCCTCATCTTAACAACATTCTTCGACATCCCAATATATAGGAAGGTGTCACAAATTTTTTAGAAATTAGATAAATGAGCATTAGGATCCTTATCACTAATCCGTAGAATTGCACATTGGTTCGTAACATGTTTAGCAGTGATGGTTTGATCTTGAACGTATTCGCTTGCACCGGTGGTCATGTAATCCCTTAACGATGTGCATTAAGCTATGGCCTCGTGACATCCATAAGGGTCCTTCGCTCTCTATGATGTATTTCCTCCATCGTTCTTTCCATCTCTTTTTATCATTCAACTCTTGAGATTCCCCATTATTATCTGGTGATATTTAAGTTGATATGTCATCTACTTTATGCCCAACTTCTCTCTGTTTATTTTTTCATGAAAGATGATGACAAAGCCTTATACAACAAGAATTAAACTAATCTACACCTCCCCGACAACGTCATCAAAAACTAGTTCATGTCATTCGAGCTTATAAATTTATAAGCCTTCAAATATTGCAAGTGAACGGGTTGCGATTGTAGTATAAGAGGTGTCGATCCCACGAGGAGGGGGCTAATCTAATCCTAAAATAATGCAACGAAAAGTGATCACGAGAATTGAATTCCACCACTTAAATTAGAAATTAAACACAACAGAATTAACAATTGAGCAACAAGCACGCACAATGGAAATCAACCAAGAATTTACCAAGTTATGAGAAAGGAGATTTTACTTATCATTAATGCTAACTTAATCAATTATGTGTCAAAGGAGTGTCGGTCCTAGATTATCTTAGGGCTGATTACTCTCTCTTGAATTATAACCATTAAACCCTAAATTATAAACCCTAATCAGATTATAGAATTTGCAATCTCCCAATTCAAAAATTATCCAAAACCCTAATTAGATCTTAAGCACTCTAATAAACTATGGGAACATCACACATGATTTCTCTCCGAACAATTACCAATATGATTTGTCTGGTTTCTATTAAATTACCTAACTCTCATTAATTTGATTTAATTGTTTTTAATTCAGTTCACCCTCTCAGTTTGTTACCAAATTTTGCAAGGATGCAATCAAATCACGACATTCATCCAATAAACACAATCAATTAAATTATCATTAAATCAAAATAAAATCCTAGAGAAGAGTTAGAACATCATCAACATTCTACCATCTATCATCATACAATCCATCCTAACTTTATACATGAATAAACATGAAACGAAAAGGAAACATAAACTTAGAATGGACAATCTAGGAAGGCAGCAGTATCGGGAAACCTCCTAATTCGGGAAGCACGTCTAGACTGCTTCTTCTTCCTCTTTCTTCCTCTGCCTCCTCTCTTTCTCTTCCTCTTTCTCTCTTAGGGTTTCCAAAAGTGGTTGCATGAAAAGCTCCCTTATTTCTTCTCTTATTGTTCTTTAAATAGTCTTTTATGTTTTCAGTAACCCTAGGACTTTTATGAGGTCTAAAAGGTCCGAAAAGTGCCTTGAAATATGAAGTTTGTAAGTGTCTGCATGTCTACCCACATCTGAGCCTTCTGTCATGATTGTGGCACGTAAGCCACGATCGTGGGCCATTCCTGAAGCTTCTGTCACGATCATAGGTGGGCTGTTGTTTCAGCTTGAATCTCTCCAAAACTCCTTCATTCTTCGATGTTAACCCTGAACACTAGCAAATACATCAAGGTACCTTAAAAATATAATATTTAAGCTCAAAAGCTTGTACCAACCCTTAAAACATAAATAATAACAAACTAACATAATTTTAACCTAAACACATACTAAATGATTGAATTAACGGCTAAATACATATCAAACTATGTCCTAAAGCACGATACAATTTACACTTATCACTATCTTTTAATCTATTATCCTTTATTTTGGTCTCAAGTAATCTTATAAAACCAGGTTTTTTCTCCAAAATAACTTCTCTAATCACCTGCTTCTTTAGAGGGTCATTTAACTATTTGATATTCCAAAATATCATAGACAAAACTTAATTAGGTATAGGTTAAAGCTTATTACATTACCATGTCCCCTCTTCCTTCTTGATTTTCTCACCGAGGAGTCAACTTTTGTGAATTTCTCTTCCAAGCTAAACTGCTTATTCTACTCATTTTTAACACTTAGGTTTTCCACCTCCTTTTTATGGGATCAATTTTCTGATTCAGCTCATAAAAAAGAACAATAGCTAATTTATTGTTCTATTTCTTAGAACTATAATTAGATAACTTTATAAATCTATTCCCTTTTCCTGTTTCCACCTCTCTAGAACCTATATAAGTATTATCATTTCTTCCTCCAAATGCTTCCTTGCCATTCGGGATTCCATCAAGATAGTTTCCCACTACATTTTCATCTTGTATCTCTAACTTTCTCCTCTTGTCTTGTTCTAATTGATTCTTTTCAAATAATATACTAGACAAATCCTAATAAGTTCTATACCTAAAAACATGTCCCGTAGACTTCCCAATCTTACTCTTTAAATTTGGCTTCCAACTAAACAAAATCATTATTTCAACCTTAACCAGCTTTCTTGTTTCATTTAAATTCATCACTAATATAACATCTAGTAGCTCATCCTTAATATTAACCTCAACACACATTTTCAAAAAATGAATTCTTTCTATTATTAAAGTTTGTGAATCAAATATGACAAGCTTATTTGTTGAGTTAACAAGAAAGTTCAAATGGTTATAATATTCTTTCTTTCTTTCTTTTATTTTTTGGTGTGAAGAGGTTAGCAATTAACTTACATCATCTCAAGCCTCATTTTAATATTGATCTAGTTAAGTTATTTAGGTAGTGAAAATATTAGTGGGTTAAGAATTTTCTGGTTATCTATATTTTTCAGAAGAGCTATACATTCGGCCAATAGTGGAAAGTCTTTTTTATATATTGTATGCATAACCAAAAAAAGGAAACGATTACACCTCTCATCATACAGTACTAAACAAAAATAAAATTTAATTAGCCTTAGGCTATATTTGGTTGGGTGGTTATTAATAAAATGGAATGGAATGTAATATTATTCCATCGTTTACGAGGAGGATTTATAATGGAATGAAATGGAATATGATAGAAGGGGAGAGTTTCGAATTACATCATATTCCATCCTAAACAGTAAAAGTAAGTTACCTTCGATTTGGGGGGTTTAGGATAGAATGTAAAATGATAAACAACATTTCACTATGTTACATTATGAACCCTTCTTCCAAATAACATTTCACTATATTATATTATGAATCCTTCCATTCCTCCGAAACAACAATTTTCTAATATTACATCCTTTTACATTTCATTCTATTATAAATCATTCCATTTCATTCCATTATGTTCTCTATTGACATTTTTTTCATTACCTAACATGTCTTTCTCTTACCCTCTTACCTACATGATGCCTCATCAGAAGACTTTAACTAATAACTATAATGGACTCTCATAGAGTTCTTGAAAATCCACTTAACTACCTTCAGTTCCTGCTACAGCTTCGGAAGAAGTATGCGTTTTTGTTAGAAGTGGTGATTGAATTCTCTTCAACTTCTTCTGATGTATAATCTGGGTCTTCCAATGTATCCTCCTCTGCTACATCTGTTTTAAGCCAACAAGGCCAGTTTATTCTGTTTTCTGTTCCCCAGGACATCTCTTTATGATCTCTTTGAATGGAATTGACCTTCTCCATTAATGTCAGGATCATCTTATGGTTCAAAGCTTCATAGTCCCTGTCATTACATGTAATGTAAAATATACTCTGAGCTTTAGACAGTTGAAAGGCATCTTTATAAGTGAAATGGATGAGAGTTTTCGTGTCACTAACCTGTATGTGTAAATAGCATGCAGGAACTGAAAGGAAGCAAGAAGCAGATATGCTAACCGGATTATAATAATCAACCATGCTTGATGATCTATAGTAAATGCTGTCATCCGAAATACTGCAACTTCTACGAAGAATGTGGCAAATAAACCTGCAAACCGAAATCCGCCGGATAGATTTTATGCTATAGGACTACTAAACTTCTAGAACTAACAGAAGAAGAACGAAAAGGGACATCTATTGATGATGGGACATGCTTACCAATATATAGCCTGGCTCTTACATCATATGTTTGCTTTGTGCTGGTGAACATATGGATAATAAAAACTGACATACAATAGATGAAGAATGACTTAACTATTCGTGATTCTACCAAAATTGCCCTTTGTAAAGAAAATAGCCTTTCCAAAGCGATGAACATGCTTGCTTGCTTTGATTCAAAAGCTTCCTGCAAAAACAACTTACGGGAAAGGTGTGAATATTTTTTGTCAGGAACGATTACTTGAGTAGTATTTGATTGGCTCTATGTAACAGGACCTGAGAAGTCAATATTGACTTCGAATTCTCGATCAAGTGATCATGCACTTGCTGAAGCTGCTGTTGCCTCTGAAGAAGTTCTTCCTGCTGTCTACGGCCATACTCAGCTAACCGCTGCAATGCATTCCTGCAATTTGATAAGGAAAGAAGATAATTTCTGCAGACATTCTAGTAAAAATTTCATTAAGTAATCATTCCCTTGTTCACCTGCTCTCTTCTAACGCTTCTGATTGAGATTTAGTCAGCAGTTGAAGACTCTTGAGTGCAGTGTATTGTCCATCTAGAAGTTTTTGTTGGTTATCCAAGGATTTCTCTGCCACATTCTCTATATTATCAGCTTTGTTCTCTAGGTTTTGCATTTTTGAAGACATTGATTCCCCAAGATACTCCATCTGCTTCTCAATTTCTGTAGCTTCATTCATCAAGTCACTAAATTTTTGGTCCAAAGTTTCATAAGCATCCAGGATCGTTGCCATCCCTTCCTTGAAAGTCTCATTCATCCTCCCTTGCTCTTCTCTCAACTTCAGTTGAGAATCAACAATTTCCTTGGATTGCTCAAAAATAGCTTCTGAATGTTTTGACAGAACGTCCAGATGCTGATTTACGTCCTCTGTTGTTTTAGCCACATTATGAACTCGGGCATCGATTGTACTTAAAGAATCATGAATCTTGTTTGAGCTCTGGCACAAGGAATCTGTTCTCTCTTGTATACTCTCTAACTTGTCTTCCGTAACTTCTGCTGAATCTTTTAGTTCATTTACTAGTCTCTCGATTTTATTCTTAAATGCATGGGCCCTATTGTATAAGCAACAAAGACCCTTGTCAGCTTTACAATGAAAAAATAAATAAATAAGAAGTAATATACAGTTCAATTCCTGCAAGCAAATATTAGATCTGTAAGCCATATTAAGTATATGAGATGAGGGAACTGCTGAAGTTTATGTTTTCCATTGAAAAGGAATTTATACTTAACTGTAACTGATGGCACATAGAATTAGTTTCAAGCAAAAATTCCAAGTACACCTTATTCTCGGTGTCAGTTAACTTCCTTAGACAATCAACCATGGGAGCTTTTGTATCACAATATGGTAAAGACGGCCTCCCTGAGTCCTTCTGGAAGCAATCACTGAGGTGCCAAGCGAATCTGGAGCGTTTCTCCTCAATACCAAGAATCTGTGAGCAACCAGCAAAGAGCTGCTCATAAGCATTCTGCCAACAGGAATAATGATTCGAGCCCACCAATTTTTGTCTCGCGTTCTCAATAAGTTTCATCCCCTTGTCGTCTCTGAAAACATCCATCGAAAACTCAGCAACAGAGAAGTCCTTGGTGTATGAGGGTGGCTTCTGTGTATGGCGAGCCTCTGAGGAAGAAGTGAACCAACCCCATGATCGACAACTTGGAAAACCCGAGAGTAAAATCAAGAGCAAAAGAGTGTAACTCATAGCTAATGTTTTTGTTATTCCGTCTTTTTTTACCCGTAAAGAAAATCCTGCATTACACGCTTCCAAATCTTTTATATATGTATACACATATATAATTATATGTATGTACATAGAACTTGGAGTGCAAGAAACTTGAAGGATTTGGTGTTACCGGACTGAAAAGGAAAATCTTGAAAGTGAAAGCAAACGCTTATATTCTCCCCCTTCTCTCTAACTCTTTTACCATACTACCCCTCCCTCTCCCCTTTTGGCCTAGGCCACTTGGCCTTTTCTGCCCAAAGTTTTGAACTTGCTTTTGAAGTAAATCACATGTTAGTATAGTCTTAATATTTCATATACAAAATGCACAAGAAGGAGGGAGGGGGAGAGGGAGGAGGGTTGAATTGTGTATCTTTTTTTTCGGAAAAATGATCCCCTTTTTAAACAATCTTCCGTTTCAGAACTATTGAGTAAACGTATCACGAAGAATTGTAATTTGCTTCTAAGCACTTGTATAACACAATAAGAATAAAAGTTGAGAGTTGAGAGTGAGAATCGACACAGCAGATTTATACTAGTTTACCCCAAACCGTGGGCTATATTCAGTCTTCAAAAACTTTTATGAGATTTCACTACACTTCTCAAAATTACAAGTATTCTTTTCGCTGAGCCTCTTCAGGTCTCTTACAGTAAGTATTCTTTTCACACTTAGCCTCTTCAGGCTATCTGCTTTTCTTCTTTCTACTGAAAGATGTGTTGAGCTTTGTTACAGACAATAATAGCTCTAAAATTTAGCACAATAATATTTCTAGCTTTCGAATCTCTATCTCTTTTGAATTTCACTAACTTTCACAGTCTTTGACTCCGACTCGTATTTATAGCCTTCGTCTTCAACCGCTTCTTGATAGCTGCTTCTTTCTTCTTGTTTCTTGATATTTGAAGAATCAGTTATTCAGTTGAGTTCTGTAACTAACTCAAACTGACTAATCATCTGATGTGGTATCGGGTATTTGTCTTAGTTTTCCTTTCCGCTTCTGTCTCATTTTGCGTGTCTACTTCTGTCTCATTTTTCTTCTGTCTTATTTTGTCTTCCGTCTCAGTTTACGTGTCTGCTTCTATCTTACTTTCTTCTTTTATTATTATTTGGTCTTCATCAAAATTATTAATCGTAAAGTCATTTTGATTTAACAATCTCCCCTTTTTTTATGATAACAAATAATTATAGTTGTAAGAAAGAAAGTATTATAACATGATATATACTTAGACGACTATATACACTTGACAAAAATTGATACAAAAAGTGTAGCCAATACCTTCTTCTTCTGTTCTTCTCTTCTCTTCTTCTTCTCTTCTTGTTCTCCCCCTATCTTTGTTATTTCTTTCTCCTTGTATCCTTTCTCCCCCTATTTGCTACTGATCAAAAAGATCATGACCTCAGATGCTTCATAACTTCAGAAAACATTTCTCTCATTTTCGTTCGGAGTGACTTGAGATCTTGTCGAATATAGTCTACTTCTTTATACAAGTCACCCACAGAAGCACACAGATCATCAACTTTATCTTCAATGTCTTCATCATGCTTCTGTTGTACTACCTCAAGACCAACGGTCGTAGTATATGTATCTGAAGATATGACACCTGACTTAGTGATTGTAAGGGTGGGAGGTTTGACAGATAGGTTCGGTGTTAGGAGATCAGAGACTTCAGGGTTGGTTAGTCGTGGAACTTGTCTTCCAAATAGGTGTAGAATATCTCCAATTGATGACACAGTACTCAAGGGTATGATGTGCATAATCAGATGCACAAGAGTCTCTATTGAGTAGCTGATATCTCCAATCTTAATGGATTTGTACTGCCCTTCTGTAAGTCTTCCAACTACCTGAGAAGAGTCGTCAGTGGTTCGCCGACCACAATTGCTTCCAGATGCCTTCGAAATGTAGTGGGAAGTATAGGTTCCTTTCTGCTGGGCTGCATAGTATGCCACATCTATGTTTCTCACTTCAGCTTCGATCTGTTCCTCTGTCAGATCACTTGTTAACCCTTCAGGGTACAGTTTCTTCTTCCTCTTTTCTTCGTTGCGAACAATGTAAGGCTTTGGTTGAAAGTCAGGCACAACCTTGATCATAGTTCTCTTTATGATTGGTAAGATAGTGTGCTTCTGCCTTGTCATCTGTGCAGGGTATGGTTTGGTTCCTTCATCCCTTAGAAAACCATACATACTTATATCATCATCACCCAATAGATGCATTATATTACTATTTACCAAGATTGGTTATAATTGTGCCTTGACTGACCTTCTTGGGGATTCTTTGATGATTATAGAAGTGTTACTCCTGACAGGTTGAACTTCTTCAATAATCTTAACTCTCAAGTCCTCTTTTCTTAAGGGTTGAGAAGTATTGACCTGTGCTGGACTGCGTTCAACTGATTTCTTCTTCTGAGCAGCAGTAGGACTGCTCTTCTTCTGACTAATTTTCTATTTTTTCCCTTCTTCAATCAGTCTAGGAGTCTGTTGTGAAGGTTGGGGTTTTTTCTTCTCAAACTCCAATTTCCTCTTTATCTCAGTCTCTTTAGCCAATTTAGCTGAATCTTCTTTTAAGATTGAGACTAAGGACCTTGTAGTCTGAGGTGTTGTCTTCTTAGAGTCTTCACCATGAGTCAACTCTTTTCCTTTCTTCTCCTCTTGCTGACGCAGGGTTTGTACTCTGGGTGACCTTTTCGCTTCTTTGGTATATCTGAAAGAAGTGTCTCCCCTTTTTTCTTCAAGGACACCTTCTCTATATACCGCACCTGGCTTCCTTCTCTATGATAAATCGCCTTATCTTTCATCGCTTCATCTGACGATTTCTTTTCTCCAACTGTAGGATTTTCTTGCCAGATTGAGATTTTGATTTTCTTGTGGGAGTCCCCTTCTTAGCACGCTTCCCCTCAATCCTTGCTATTGTTTTAGAATTTGTTTGTTCTTTCTCCAGATTCTTCAAGCCCATTTTGCTAATCGTTGCAGAATTGATGATGCTTTTCATATTCAGCTTCACCCTGTTTCCTTTCTCCAGAAGAACTCCAGAATCTCTTAATATTCTTGTCAGCAACATTCCATAGGGCAGGTTGTTCGAGTCTTTCTTCAACTTTACCATATAGTGGAAGATAAGGAAAGGTAGATCTATAGGCTGGCGATTAAGGAGAAAAAATAGGCATTATTCATCTAATATTGTCACCAGATGCCTCGATCCTGTTCTTGGTTGAACACAATGGAAAAGAAGTGAGTGTAGAACCCTAGCCTTTGGCATAAGACTTGAGGTCGTCTTCTCCTTTGGATCATTGCTCCCATATAATTGTTGATTGATCTCAATCTCCTTCAAGCTAGCTTGCGTCATCCATCTAGCTTTACTTGTGAGCTTCTCTCCAACATACGGACACTCAGTGACCTTCTCAATTATCTTCAGTGTCACTATAATCGACAATCTATCTACCATTGATACAAGAGTATCTTCTACCACTTTCATATTCTTTCAGAAGTCATAAACTTCATTCGTGTATACCATCTCACGAACTTGAAAGAAGTTTCTCCAATCGGCTACCACAATCTCTGGTTCAATATCCATCTTGTCCTTCTTCAAGGACTCAAAATCAACAAGTCTTCCGCTGGTCATTGTTGGCTCCATTTGTTTCTGTATTTGACAATGAACTGAATGCACAAATATCTTTCTGAAAAAGTGAAGTGGGTTTCTGAGGTTGAGAGTGTGAATAAAGAAGGTTTGATATCCAAACAGAGTAATGAAAAGATTTTGTTGAGAGTTCTTCAAAGGTCAATGTTAGGGCATATCAAGAATGTTATAGAATAGGTGGTATTCTCAAGACTGTGAGAAATTTTCTCTCCAAAACTTTCTTGTGACAGAAGTTACCAGCTGTAACTCACTGTTACTGTTATCGTTAACTCTTACAACCTTTTATCTGGGTTGAGACGTGTCAGACGGTTGATCACATAGCATAACCATGTTGAGGTTTTGTCTGATTTCTTTGAATCTTTCTTCACTCAATGGCTTAGTGAAGATGTCTGCCCATTGATAGTTCATCTCAACAAACTGTAGACTTACGAT
>JANZLH020000005.1:5398256-5417195 GCA_026770325.2 Erythroxylum fimbriatum | reverse complement strand
TCTATGCGTTCCTCTATCACAATGAACACATATACAAATTACTATTGGCCATAAGTACATACGTATAATGCATGTTCGTGACAAATTTTCGGGATCCTTATTACTACTGTTCATAAATACGTATTACTACTGTTCACAAATACATACGGATACTGTTTCTAACTGTTCACTATTCACTGTGCACTATTTACTATTCACATTCACTATTCACTATTCACTGTGCACTATTCACTATTCACTATTCACTGTGCACTATTCACTATTCACTATTTGTGCACTGTTCATCATCTTCTTCCGACTTCCGACTGCAACTTCTTCTTTTTTCATTTTCCTTTCTTTTCTTCCTCAATTCTTTTAGCATCATCACTTAAAACCTAACCTATTTAGCAAATCCAACCTATCATAATCATCCAAACCTTCAAATCGTATAAATCTCAAAATTTCTTTACCAATATCAGATCTCATCCAACATTGCTATAAAGGACAAGAACAGACCATCACCGTATATATGCATATATCTATAACACCAGAAAAGATTCATTCTCAAAAGGACTAACCTTGTGATCTGCAGCAGAAAAGCAGATCGAAAAATGAACGAGCTTCGGTAGTGAGCAACTATGTATCTCACAATCATTACGGATGGGTTATAACCGCATTCGTTCACGTATTAGTTTATTCGTATTTTATGAATAGTTAAATAACCAAAAACACACTTATAAATTCTTATAACAAACAAATACCCAAAATGTCCAGACAACTTCCGAAAATTCACCAAAATTCCGTTATAAAATAATGACTCTTAAAATAAATTGGCAACTCAAAATTACGTCACCAACAATTTCTAAAAATATTTGAAGTGTACAAAAATGACTAAAAATATCTGAATATTGTCCGAATCCATCTGAAGTTTCATTAAACCAATGTACCCGGAAAAATTCCATGAATGCATGCCAAAATATGAATAGTCGTCATCGTCTAACCCCTACTGTGGGGCGTTACAGTTTTTCCTTGCTTTTCTCTTCTTTTCTTTTTGTTTTTGGGCTCCTTAATGATGCTCTCTCAAGGCTACTCACCAAATGAATCAACTTATGTCTTAATTCTTGCTTTTTATACTCTTTAATGCTTTACACATGTCACTTTCCTATTGATTGTCTCTAATGACTCACCATCCATTTAATTAATGATGCTTAACTCTTAAGAAATCCTTTAATTGGTCATTATGTGTCTCACTAATCTACTCATACCATTTTACACAAAAAGAACAAATTGCCCTTTAATGAACTTCATTCACCAACTAACCGAATTAAATTATGAAAATATTATGTAACCTTCTTGTTATCAAATTGACCTTGAAATATTCTAATTAGGGTCACTAAGTATTGATTAGATGCTTTAAATTTTTTGAATGTATTTAAAATCATTAATACCCATTATTTTCCAAGCATTTTAGTCATAAACTTTTGAAACTCCTGAATTCCATCCAATCAGATTTATTTTTGATCCGTTTCAGTATCATTAAACTCTAATACTAATTTTGGATATTTTTCAATATTTTGGTGTTGGGTACCCCAAAAATTACTATTCACCAACATTCACTATTCATCTAGAAATATCATTCACCGAAAATAAAATTTATATTCAATGAAAGGAAAGGTTCAAGGTTTTATAAAATATATTACATGCTTTTGGATTTCTAGCTTTGTTCACTCATTGGATAAATCAATACACAAGTAATATTTCATTTTGAATGTTGGCCTATAGTGAGCCTCCAAATCTTACGAAAGGAGGCAAGGGTCTAAGGCAACGATGCCCTTTCCTTACCTATTTGCGCTGGGAGTAAAGGTTCTAGTCATGCTTCATTCTCATTAAATACATGATTAGTTAGGACAAAAGCTTGAAATTCCACTCCAAATGCAAGAGCGTAAGGATCACAAGCTTACCCTTTGCAAATGATTTAATCCATTTTCTCTAAAGTTAATCCCAACTCAATTAGTCTATTAATGATAACACTAAATACTTTTAAGTCACTTTCATGCTTCACCGTAAATAAGGAAAATAGGTAACTAATTGTTCCCATAAAGCAAGATGCAATCTCTAATTAGTTAGCTTGCATTTCAGGCTTAAAAGCCATTAACCCCCCTTTATTTATCTTGGCCTCGCCATCACTTCTAAAAGGCCTTCCTATATTGATTTCAAGCCATTATTGGAGAGGATTACTTCAAGGATTAGAAGTTGGTGCAATAAAAGTTTATCTTTTGCACGGAGGATTCATTTGGTAAATTTTATTTTAATTAGCCTACATATGTTTTTGTCCTCTCATTTATGATTCCCTAAGAATATCAGTAAAGCTATTAAGCATTAGGTCTAGTAATAGTAACATAAATTACTTAGCTAAAGTCAAATAGTCTAAGCTATGTAAGTACAAAAAGGAAGGGGACTTAGTATAATGCTAACAAGGGGGCACTAATCAAGTGCAAATGCTTAAGAGAAAATTAAGAATTTTCAATGATAAGAACTCTTTATAGGTGAAATGAATTCATGCTTACTATATTAAGAATATAAGCTTATGGAAATTGGAACCAAAGTATGATATATTATAGACAATGACTAATTTACTCAAATTAAAACAAAGGTTTACATTAGAATTAACCCATAAGATTGGCAATAGATTCTTAACTTCATTTTGGCATGATTATTGGTCCATCTAAGGACCGTTAAGTGAGGTTTACAAACTCAACATTATAAGGGACAGAGTTACAAATAATGCATTAGGTTATGAAGCTTTGATTGTTTATAGTGGACTAATCTCCAACACAGTATATGCAAGCAGGCTTTTAATTTAACTTTCATCTATTAAGAAAGATCAAATTAGATGGAAGAGTCACCAATCATGAATGTTCACCGGCGGTTCATGTAAGCTAATGCTAAAAGGCCAAGTTGTTAATATTCCATTACATAATTTGGTTTGGTATATGTAAGCTTATCTTAAAGCCTCAATTATGCTTTGGCTTGTAATTAAAGGGAGGCCAAGCACCTTGAATCGACTGAGGAAGTTTCTTATGCTAACTAATACTTATGTGTTCTACAATCAAGCTATTAAAACTATAGAACATCTTTTCTTTGAATGTTAGTTTACCTTAGGCATTTGGAACACAATTAAGGGCTTATTTCATACCAATATCCCTAGCCTAAGTTAGTAAAATCTCATAGAATGGAGTTGTAAACATCATAAGAGGAAAGAAGCATACTTGATTGCTTAAACTTACTTTCAAAAAATACAATATATAGCATTCTAGATGGAGAGAAATTATTGACTCTTCTGGAAGGATTTAGTTCCAAAACAAAGGGTTATCAACTTCACATTAAACAACATCAAGGATTAGTTAATGGCTTAATTATAAGCTTTAGTTAAATTGCAGTAAATTAATGCTACCGAAATGGAGGCTTCCATACATGGATTAAAGTTGTAGACTTGTTTATTAGGTCGAGGAAAAACAATAACTGAGGTACCTAAAATTATAAGGTTCTCTTTGTTTTGCTACTTCACGATGGGAGATCCTACAGCCAAATATGAAGAACAATTGGTTGATTTTTACGTCATATAAAGCCAACTGTAAAACAACAGTATTCCTTTGATTATTCAAGCCATTCCAATAACCTGATTAAGTTTGATACTCACTATCTTTGATTTTGGTAATGCAATTTAATTTCTCAAAAACATATATAAAATTTTCTAATAAAATATTATATTTGATGATCAATAATAAAAAAAATTCAATTGTTTAAAATACATAAAGAAAATGATAAGATAACGAATACAAAAAGGAGGATTAAGTATATAACTCAAACTAAAAGTTTTATAATATAAAATGAGTATTTTCATATAAAGAAAATAATTTTTTTTGAAAAGTTAAATTGAATAATTATAAATAACCAACATGTCTTATAAAGAAAGAGCCCCACAATATAACTCAAATTTTAACCAAAGGTACATGTTTAAGCTACACTGTCTTGTTTATTTGATCTCCTAAGCCATAACATGTGTGAACCACTCACGAACACTTTCTAACTTATAAGCCTCCGGTACCTTGTGAGTTGCCATCAAGTCCATCTTAGGGCTTATCTTCTTGGTAGGCTTGTCAAAAGGCCCTAGGCCTGGCCCAACTCTAAGATGGACTTGAGTTGCCATCAAATCCATCCGAGCTTAGAAGTCGGGCCTCGGGTAATGATAAAATGATGTCATTTTATCAAAAACGATACCATCTTTATCTTTTTTTTTAAAAAAATAAAACTCATAACCTCAAGTTTCTTTCATCAATATACCTATGATAGAAGAAAACTAACCTACATAATGTGAAGCACTATCACTTAGAACCATGTAGCTTTTGTTTTTGTTTAGTCCCAGCCCCGATAAAAGTTAGAAAGTGCAGAGAGATGTCATTAGGAATATTTGAATGGATCTATCATGAGCCCTAGAGAATATGAGATCATCCACAAAGGAGAGGCAAAACAACTTAAGGTTTTTTCTTTACTATGGAACTTAAAGCTATGGCCTTAGGAGATATTGTGCTTGCTCAACCTTGAAGACTTCCATGTAAAGAATGAATAAGTAAAGGGATAGCGGGTGTCTGAGACCTTTTCCCCTCTTAAAGAGCATAGTTGGTTTGTCACTTATAAGCACAGTAAATGAGGTAGTATCTATAAAAGCATGGATATATCCGATGCCTAAACATTTCAGAAAAATCAAAGATCTCCAACATGACATGCAGAGAATAAAATTCTAGCTGGCTGAGTCATATGCTTTCTAAAAGTCCACCTTAATAGTGCAATTCTTTGACGAATTCGCTTTGTTATAGCCTCTTAGAAGCTCCTATGCCACTAGCCAATTGTCTCCTAGAAGTCTGCTTTTTAGAAATGCCCCCTGAGTTGAGCTGATTCTATTCTTGATAACCTGAGAAAGTTGTACATATTTGGCTAAGTTTTTTCTAATAAAAGTACTATTCTTTTTATATTTTGTACTTAACAATAACTTGAAGATTGAATTTGTTAATTTAATCTATAACATAACTTGAGAATGTTTTACGTTATTAAATTAAAAAAAATCATCTATAGCAAAGATATAGATTTCGTTTCGTCATTAATTAAGATATTCAAATTGGAACTGATTTTTTTAGAAAATACTAAAAAAAGATAAAAGAAAGAACATGTGTATATATATTTCACCTTAATCTTGAAAGACAAGAAAAGAATAAAGTTTATTTGTACTAAAGGTTTTTTAATGGAAGAAGTTTGAAGAAAGGAATTAAGATTTTATATATTATCGTAACATGTATATATACAATTTGAAGAAAGGAATTAGAAGCTCCTAGTCCTATGCTATTAGCCAATTGTCTCCTAGAAGTCTGCTTTCTAGAAAAGCAAAGCCCCCTGAGTTAAGCTGATTCTAGGCTTGATAACCTGAGTACGTAGAACATATTTGGCCAAGTTTTTTCTAATAAAATTAGTACTATTCTTTTTATATTTTGTACTTAACAATAACTTGAAGATTGAATTTGTTCTATAACTTAACTTGAGAATGTTTTAAGTTATTAAATAAAAAATCATCTATGGCAAAGAAGATCATATTCAAATTGGAATTGATTTCTTTAGAAAATACTAAAAAAATGATGAAAGGAAGAACATGTGTATATATGTATATATATATGTATTTCACCTTAATCTTGGAAGACAAGAAAAGAATAAAGTTAATGAGATTTTACTTTTACTAAAGGTTTTTAGATGGAAGATGTTTGAAGAAAGGAATTAAGATTTTATATATTATCGTAACATACAAGGCCTGTACTGTACTGTAACCCTTCTCTCTACGATTTGTTTCCCAACTTTTATTTACCTAAATTGGCGTTAAGCCATTTTGCTTGGATTATCGAACATTAAGAGACATTCCTTAGTTGCCAGTTACATTTTATCTGTTACAAATTTCGACCACCTAAGGTTTACCACCCTTCAGAGGATGGACGCAGCAGAAACACAAAGGCCCAGTTCGACTCAGCAAGCGATCGATGAACCTGCAAATTGTCAAGAATCTACAACCAATATCATCATGGATTCCAAGTTGTACATGGCTGCAGTAAACGGCAATTTTCATGCTTTCGAGGACTATAAGGATCGGCTTGAGCAGTTAATCACACGAACTCAGAACTCAATCCTCCACGTCCACATCAGATCCCTTCCTCTACCAACTAGGCGGGAAAGAGTAAAAATCGCTGCATTCCAGTCCATCCCAAGAGATCTGCTTCTTGTGTTCCGTACTTCTTATGCAGCTACGGTGCTTTTCCTCGCGAGTGTCCTCACCCTTATTTGTGGACCTTTAATAGCTTTCAGAGCTTCCCGAGGGAAGTCTACTGGTGGCAGACTGGGAGGAAGTTCAGGAGTATCATTCGGCCTCGATAAGCTAAGGCTTAAGCTTCTCGACTCATCAGGATTTGTGAGACGAGCAATCAGAGCGTGCCCGCATCTGCTGTGGAAAACAAACAGCGACGGCGAAACCCCACTTCATTTAGCCGCCTGTGTGGGGTATACCGATGTGTTGGAAGTTCTCATTCGGGAATGCGCTGCATTAGAAGATGACATAGAGAAAGGCGTAGAAGCAGTGACACATTTGATGGGAATGACAAATGAGGCCGAAGACACAGCCCTGCACCTTGCAGTCAGGCAAAATCACCCTGACGTTGTGAAAAAATTATCATCACAATCAGATCAATATCAACTCAATAACGCTATATAATATGGACCCAATAAAGCCGGCGAGACTCCTCTTTACATTGCGGCGGAGAGGGGATTTCAACGGGTTGTTGACGCGTTATTGGAGCATTCGGGAGCATCACAAGTTGATGGTGGCCCCAATGGAAAAACGGCCCTCCATGCTGCGGCTATTCGCGGGAATGCAGGTTATCGTCACATATATGAATACAAAGCTTGCTTTAACAAGAAAATTAATTTTGCTGAGAAAATTGTTATTTGAGAGTGTTCTGCACGCATTCCTTTTCTTCTTTAGTTTTAACAAGTTCAATTTGTTCCATTTAACCCTGTATTTTCTTATCCTCTGTAATGGGTTGTTTAATTTGAACCTAGTGATTACGAAAATGATTTTGGAAGATGCTGAGAAAAGGGAAAGTCTGCCCAAGAAAGAAGACGACAAGGGATGGATTCCCCTCCACTATGCTGCAGATCTGGGTTCAGTTGCAGTGGTCATACTGTTATTAGATGCGAATGTCTCATTGGCCGATAAACCTACAAAAGAAGGAGAAATGGTAGCTCTTCATCTAGCAGCGAGAACAGGCAGTGCACCTGTAATGACGGAACTCATATCTCGGTGGCCAAGCTGTTGTGACTTAGTCGATGATAGAGGCCGCAATGTTATTCACTTTGCCATCGAAAGTGGGTAGAAAAAAGCAATCAAATATGTCCTCAACAATCCTTTTCTGAATCACCTTTTAAATAAGAATGATTATCAAGGGAATCCACCTCTTCACCTTCTCCTTCAACATCCTTATGCTCACTTCAAGTACTTTGTTGCAGCTCACCGTCTAATTGACAAGCAAGCATTCAAGAGTAAAAAACGAAATGCCTTGGACATCGTTCTTGCTTATTATGATCCTATGAATAACCTGGTAATATTGTTGAATCTTATTAGCGACTTGTACGGTTTATATAGCTCCTTTTTTTTTTAATCCTTCACTAATTTCATCTCCTTTTAATACTAGTGAAGGTGGTTGAGACTTTTAACCTCGTCTTTAGAGAGGAATGTTTACTTTATTCCACTAAACTACGCTTCTCAAAGATAAACTTTAGTCATAATATTTGTAGGTTTATATTATAATGAATTAATTTTGTTAGTAAAATATATATGCCTATGCATGAAGTAGGTATACTTTTAATACTTCTCACATGAAAATCGTCGATTGGCTAAGTTGAAAGTGTGAGCACAAGTTTACTCGAAAAAGAAATTTGAAGTTTTGACACGAGACAAAAAGGAGACTTTGATCTTGACTTTTACATAAATGTATCTGTACTATCTGCAGAGAGGAGTTCCAGAACGGTTAGAGAAGCTTGGAACCAGAGCAAGGCAGAGATATGTGAAGGAAGAGGATAAAGCGGAAGGGACAATGATCTCGTCCGAGGAAGCAAATGAAGCAAGAGGCAATGACTTCTACTTCTTGAGTCTTACGAAGGCTGCTTGCCAATCACATTTGGTAGTGGCTACACTGATAGCAACAGTAACGTTCGCAGCAGGTTTCACATTGCCTGGAGGCTACAAAGATGCAGGAGACCCGGACGAAGGCGGTGCAATTCTAACAAGACGCAAAGCTTTCCAAACATTTGTCATCTCTGATACTGTGGCCCTCATGCTCTCAATTGCTGCTGTCTTTTTATATTTGGTACTCGCTACGGTCAGTCGTACCACGAAACAAGTCACTTCAGTGTTCACGATGGCTTTAGGTTTGGTGGTTCTTGCAACAGTTGCTATGGTGGTGGCCTTTTTGTCGGGCGTATACTCGGTCCTACTTCATTCTTCACCACTTGCTATTTCTGTGTGCATTGTAGGTAGCTTTTTGTTCATCATTTATGCCTGTTCCCCTAAGTGGATCAAACGATATATATGATTGAACCTGCGTTTCCTCTCTTCCCAATTCCCGTTGGCTTTCCCCATGGATGGGAGATTAAACAACTTATGGGATCTGTTTTCTGTTTTCTGTTTTCTCTTTCCTTTTCTTTTCCTTCAAAAAGTTCCTTCTTATGCTTCTATAAATTTTAGATTCGCTAGAATTAAAAGTAACAAAGTTGTGTTAAGATGAGGATTTCCACCACCTAATAATTGTAAAACTATGAAAATTGAATATAAAATTTTATGTTAAGTGAATAGTAGTTTTAGATTAATAGTGAATTTTTGTGTGACCTAACCTCGAAATAATAATAAAATATATAGAATAAGTATTAGAGTTTAATGATATTGAAACGAATCTAAAATAAGTTCTATAGGATAGATTTAAGGAGTTCCAAAAGTTTAGGACTAAAATGTTCTTTTTGAAAAGCAATGTGTATTAATGATTTTAAACTCATTCAAAAAAATTTAAGGCATTCAATCAATAAGTGTTGACACTAATTAGAACATTTCATGGTCAATTCGATGGTAACAGGGTTGTGAAATATTTTCAAATTTTAATTCGGTTAGTTGATAAATTAAATTCAATAAAGGACAATTTAGTCTTTTTACATGTCATTAAAGGACAATTTGTTTATTTTATATTTCATTAAGGGTAATTTGGTTATTTTACATGGTGTTAGTGGAATAATGAGTCATTAGAAGAGAACTAATAGGAAGGTGAAGTGTGGAATCCATTAAATGAGCATTAAAAAGAATAAAGCAAGACTTTTGTCTTCATTCGAACATCAACATGAAAGACCAAACAAAAAGCAATAAAGAAGGGACATTCGGCCAAGTAGGGGGAAGAAGAGTGCATCTATAATATTTCAGAGTTTTGGAGCATAAATTGGAGAGATTTTGATCAAGTGGAGGTATTCATCAAATATCAAGAGAATGGAAGATAAATTGGTAAGTTTTCCTAACCTAAATTTCTAGTTTTGGGACTTTTTAGTGTGATAGATTTATGTAAGATAAATGATAATATTTGACTTGCCATGGAGTAGATAATAAGTTTGGAATCATTTAAGGGATGAATATGATAAGAGAAAGAATTATGTTTAGTGAATGTTTTGATTTGGTTCTCAGATCACTTGAACCAGACATCTTGTTTTGACTATAACTTGACCTACAGACCTTCAAATTGGGTGATTCTAATTGTAAATGAAACCTAAGACATATTACTAAAATTCTTAGAAGAGACATTGACCTAGTTCTGGTTGAATCATATTGGAATTTGAGATTGAAAATGGTGATCTTATGCTGCCCCTGAGTTGGAGTAGCTTGTGATGTTTGGTACATGTTTCTTGAATTAGAACTTCAAATGGTCGACTTTTGATGATATGGAAATTAAAAACATAGGGAAACAAATGTTTATAAGACCTCAAAGCCTAATTTGAACATTTGCTATGTGAAAGTAAGGAACAAGTGGAGGTATAGCTTCTAGACATAGGCCATAATCGTGACTCATCATACATGATCATGATATGGTGAATTAAATTAAGTGAGATAGTGTTTTGAAGAAATTGATAAGTTAAAAATGGGTAAATTTTTCTAATAAAATATTATATTTGATGATCAATAATAAAAAATTCAATTGTTTAAAATACATAAAGAAAATGATAAGATAACGAATACTAAAAGGAAGATTAAGTATATAACTCAAACTAAGAGTTTTATAATATAAAATGAGTATTTTCATATAAAGAAAATAATTTTTTTGAAAAGTTAAATTGAATAATTATAAATAACCAACATGTCTTATAAAGAAAGAGGCCCACAATATAACTCAAATTTTAACTAAAGATACATGTTTAAGCTACATCGTCTTGTGCATTTGATCTCCTAAGCCATAACATGGGTGAGCCACTCACCAACACTTTCTAACTTATAAGCCTCCGGTACTTTGTCATCAAGTGTTATTTTTGGCATCAATGTTTTGATCCCACATTGGTGGGTTACTAGTTCCAACTTTTATCCCATATTGATAGATTATCAAATGGTAAATAGTTTGATTGCTATAAATTGAAGCTATCCCATATCGAAAGTTTATGAGTTTGGAGGGGAAGTTGGTAGTTATAAAAGGAGCTCTCCCCCTCCTATTGTAAACATCCCAAATTTGTATCTCTTCTCCCATATTAAATAAAAGCGGGCCATTTGAGTGGTGCTTCAGAAACGTAGGCACAATTGGCCGAACTCCGTTATCAAATTTTCTAGGTGTGTTTTTTCCTTATTTCTTTTATTCTACATTTACTGTCTCATTTCTTTTCAAGTTGTAGTATAGTATTCAATATTATTTGTCAGGTATATTTTTAGTGTTGTGTTTAATTATTTGGGTGTATTTACTGTTTATGTGTGTACACGGGTTTGGTTGTGATAAATACACCATGCACGTAATTTATATCTAGGAGGCCAGGGTTTAAGTGGGACCGTTTGTGATCCCTCTGCCCTTTCTTGGGATTTTTCGTGGAATGGTAATACTTGACGTAAATCACGCGTAAGTATAGACTTTATATTTGATATACAAAATGCACAAGAAGGGGGGTTGAATTATGTATTCTTTTTTATAAATACAATCTCAAAAACTAATGAGTGAAAATATCACGTTGCATCTCAGTTAACTTCTACGTAGTCGTATAAAAACAATAAGAATAAAAGTTGAGAGTTTAGAGCAGAAGTTGACATAGCAATTTTATCCTAATTCACCCCAAATCGTGGGCTACATCCAATCCTCAGAATCCTTTCTGAGATTTCACTATACTTCACAAAAATACAAGTATTCTTTTCACCGAGCCTCATCAGGTCTCTTACAACAAGTATTGTTTTTCTCTCTTAATCTCTTCAGGCTCTCAACTTTTCTTCTTTCTTACAGAAAGATGTTAGCTAGCTTTGTTACAGTGAATAATAGCTCTCAATGTTACGCACAATGAATACAGTGTTTCTAGCTTTAAAATCTCTAACACTTTCAAAATCACTAACTTCTGCAGTCTTCGACTCTGACTCATATTTATAGCCTTCGTCTTCAATTGCTTCTTGATAACCGCTTCTTTCTTCTTGTATCTTGATTTTTGAAGAAACAGTTATTCAGTTGAGTTCTGTAACTAACTCAGACTGATTAACCATCCGACGTGGTATCGGGTCTTTGTCTTACTTTTGCTTTAACTTCGTCTTATTTTCCATCGTCTCATTTTTCGCTTCCGCTTTGTCTTAGTTTCCTCTTTGTCTTAGTTTCCGCTTCGTCTTAGTTTCCCCTTCGTCTTAGTTTCTACTTCTTCTTAGTTTCTGCTCCGCTTCGTCTTACTTTTGTCTCTGCGCTTCGTCTTACTTTTGTCTTTGCTTCGTCCTAGTTTCCACTTCCACTTCTGCTTCATCTTACTTTCTAATATCATTATTATTATTTGTTTTTCATCAAAATTATTAATCATAAACTCATTTTGACTTAACAATCTCCCCCTTTTTTATGATAACAAATAATCATAGTTTTTAGAAAGAAAGTATTATTTATAAGACGGTATACAATATACGACTGTATACAATTGAAAAAGAATTAGAATTGTAACTCTATCTTCTATACATTTCTCTTCTTCTTCTTCTGTTCTTTTTCCTTTCTCCCCCTATCTTTCTCTTTTCTTTCTCCCTTTTCTCCTTTCTCCCCCTATTTGTTATTGATCAAAAAGATGAGTTATTAAATAACTACCAATACTGCGCTCAAGGATGCAAAATTACAATTCAAGGGTAAAAAAAGGAGCAAATAATTATAGGTTTAGATTTTTTAGAGGACAAGCGAGATGAGGCGTAAATGATGCGAGAATTTTATCAATAAAATGTTAAGACATTCAATCAATATATTCCACAAATATCTCTATCAAGTCTATTTACTTTGACATGCTCAATTGCATTCTTTCTTATTTCACTAGAGTTTTATTCCTCATCCTTGGCAGCCTTGGATGGAGGATCTAGGTCTGCAAACTCATCTCTTTTTATATGTTAAGAGGAAGAAAACAAATCTTCTTAAGGAAAGTACTCAAAAGGTTGATCTTTCGAGGCTTCTTGAAACTATTAAAGCCTTGAAAAATGACTTAAAAGACTTCCAAGTTCCAACTCTCAAACCCAAGGAGGGAGATTAAACATATTTTGCTTTCATTTTGATTTTAAACTGTGATTCGTTCAAAACTCTTACCTACTTAGATTCCTAAAACCCAGATTGAGAATTTTACACCATGACTTTTTCTTCTATCATATCATAAAAAACCTTAACACCACAAGAGATGTCACACTCTTGTCTTTAAGAGATACACCACTCTTGGCACTAATTATATATGTGGCTCATGCTTGCAACTTGTTCCTCACTTAAATAGATTCATATACATTTTATAAAAATAATAACTCTATTAATCTCAAGTTAGTTCTAATGATCAAGACTTATTCATTACAACCCGTTATGTTATTCACATTTTATTGCAATTAGTTCTTCATCTATATCTCTCTTTAACGATAGATCTCTCATATTTATGTAAGCCTTAGTCTTAAGTAAACATTTGTTCCTTCCATAAGTAATCAATCAATCTCTCATATTTATATAAGCCTTAGTCTTAAGTAAGCATTTATACCTTTCTTTGGTAATCAATCATGATTGTTGCTAATCACCAACATTGACTTCTTTTCTTAAGTATCCCACAAATGATGCATCCATTGTGAATTATCATTTCAGTTTTGATATGCCATATACTATAATTGAGGGTGAGCATTGCTCTTTTGTGACTAAAAAGTCACAAGTTCGAGTCATGTAAACAACTTCTTTGTAAAAAATACAAACAAAATGCTGCGTATATTGATAATCCTTCTTGAACTCTCTTAAAGCGGACAACTTTGTGCACTGGTTACAATGGGTTTTATACCATATACCATAATTAATGGAATCTTAAAGAGTCGATTAATGCTTAAGCCATTCCATAAATAGCTTAAGAGGACTTCTTAATTACTTTATAAATCAAACATTAGTCTCCTTAATTAAGACACCAATGAAGCTTGTTATAGATCAATTTGTACAACAATTTTCAAGATTGTGAATATTTAAGACCGTAATTATCAAATCAATTTGGCAATACTCATCAATAAATGTTTAAACAACAATGATCATTACACAATTATTATATGCACATATACCTTAAAGATTAATTGATATTATGATAATTGATCACAAATTACTCCTTGTAACAAAAACTGAAATAAAATCCACGTCTTAAAATTATATTAGTACTATTTTATGTCCTGGAAGTAAAATAAGGTGTGTACCCCTCTTTTGTCTAGGTTGTATTACTCAAGTATAAATTTAAACTATGTGAATGTTAGAACAAATTAGTTGTTCCATAGATTTAGTTATGAATGACATATAGAATAAAAGAAAGATAAATTTATATGTATTTTATTATCATTTTTACTCAATTGGCATACATTATCTACCTTTATATAACTTTTAGGAATCATATTTAAAGCATAAGCATAAAAGCATAGATAAATCTTGAAAGTAATTTCATAGAGATGGATTATAGAAAAATGTTTACACAAGAAGACAATATTCATTAAATTATTTCACTTAATTTATGTGATTTTAGCAAATTATAATCATTAACTCAATGGTGAGTGGTTCAGTCTGACTCTGCTGAGGTTGAATATCGTTGTTTGGATCCATGATCTGTGCAACTTTGGCTGTAAGATACCTGCAAAACAGACAACGGCGGGTCGGAAGTTGATTCCCGGGAGGCCCCTCCAACGCTCAAGTCAGTCTTTTTATGTAGGTCTTGGCTGTTGAAAGCAGAGAAAAATAAGTTTGTAATCTCGTACCTGTATCATGGTAAAACAGTACCTTATATATGCCGTGGACGCTAGGTTTACGTAGATCTTTGTGTTTGCATGGGAGTCTAACACCTGATGGGCCGCACGGGCCGTGGACGTGTGGAGATGTGCCTGGGCCTAGCACAGCCGACCTAACCATAAGCTCCCTACTCGTCGAGTCTGAGCCGAGGGAAGGGTCGAAGGAGTATATAAGTATGAAGTAGCGTACTTTGTAGGTAGCTCGTGCTAGGCCCGATTAATTGATTGTGATGTGATGCGATCGACCGGGCTAGCGTAATGTCTTGCGAACCGGGCGAAGAAATGGAGGAAACAACCGCTCGGCAGTAACAATATGGCAAGTCGATCGAGCATAGTGGCAAGGTCAGTAGGACGTGTGTAATAACGAGACCAATCGACCGGGAGGCTGGACTTACATAGAGCTCTAGGCGTGATCATTACTAACGGTTCGTGTTATTTGACAGGTTGTCATACACGTCTTTCTGACTACTGTACAGTTGTCGAGTGCATCCTTTTAACTGTCGTCCATCCGTCAGGTGTGTCCTTTCAGTTATCGTGTCGTTGTAATTTTCGAGCAACCCTAATTTTCCTCGGCACAGATTCTGCCGCATGTCTGCGATTGTTCGGATGTTTACCACGTGCCAGACGTTAATTGAAACGTCCGTTCTGTCGATCTTCTATAAATACTCAGGACTGATAAAGTATAGACTTTCTTCACGCTTATTTCGTTCTCCGGTTTCCAGTCTGTTTTCCCTTTGCACCTTCTTGCTTCCAGTTTCTGGAGTTTTCTTTCAGCTATCTTCAAATTTCCGACTTCTATCACTTAAGCTAGGTACGTTCTTTCTCCGATCCTTTCTCCCCAAATTACGTTTCTTAGTGATGTCGTCAGTTAGTCCTAGAGATGGAGCTAGTCCTAGGGAGGAAGCCGCCGAAAAAGCCTCCCAGACTGCAGAGTCATTAGTAGCAGCGGCGGAAATAATAGAAGTGTCGGAGTCCGGCGGAAATGAGGGGGTGAGTACTCGGAAGGACGGGCAGCTTATCGAAAGTCCTCTGAATGATCCATCCACGATGACCGCGGTGGATTTAAATCGATCGGTTATCAAGAACAGTATCCCTGCGGCATAGGGACCCCGACTGGCCGCCACGGGCGAATGGATTCATAGCAGTTCAGGAGGACATTTTTCTATTTCAGACAACGTTTTCTCAGTTGGTGGTGCGAAGCTCCCCTATGCCCCTATCATTGACGAGGTGTGTTGTGCCTTTCAACTAAGGCCGAGCCAGATTCCTCTGAACGGTTGGAGGTTTATTAATGGCCTGGCATTGCTGTGTCATCAGTTTGGGTGTCCTCCTTCGATCGGCATTATGCGTCATTTCTTGTGGATGAATCAAAACTCGATCACTGGGGCCGGGGTCCCCCACTTTCAGTATAGAGATGCCCGTTACCGTCTTGCTAGGACCGCTTCCAAAGTCCAGGCCTGGCGGACGAAATACTTTTTTGTGAGACCTCCAGGAGCACCCTTTGAGTCCAGGCCATGGAGGTATCCCCTGGCTGAGCAATGGAACCACATGTCGAGTCTGCTCCTCAGCAGGGAAGAATGGCAGGTGGTCGATCACATTAAGGCGCTCGGCCGATACGACTTCGATCGTCTCATCATGGGGTATCGTGGGGGGGCCTCGGCCGATTCGTTTTTAATCGACCCCCCACCCCGAATTAGCGGGCTAGGAGAAGAGATTGCCCCTCCTGGTTGACCCCTCGTAGTTTAATTATTTTCCATGTTTGTAAACGCGGGTTTCGTTTTCTAACCTGTTTCCATATCCGTGCAGCCATGGCAAGGCTCGGAGATTTCGACGGATCCTCCAACTCCACCAGAGGCCAGCGCAAGGCTGCTAAGCCTTCAAAGGAGAAGGGGCTGAGCAAGAGAGGGGAAGCCAATGTGGAAGTCGTTCTGCCTACTGTTCCCGAGGAGGGTGTTGCTCAATCCACTGTTTTTGAGCCGTCTGCAGCGCTCGTCTCGGCCGTCCCGTCGTTCCTGTTCAGCCCACTGTGGTGGCCTAGTCGGGAGGTGATGGCCGCATGGTCTTAGAGGAAGAAGAGGAGGAGGTGGAACGACCCCTCAAAAAGAAGAAAACCATTCGAGTTATCGACCGATCGCCTTGTTTAACAGGCCAAGACAAGGGAAAAGGGAAAGAGAGAGAGGAAGAATGTGTTGCCCTATCGAAGAAGGGCAAGAGGAAAGAGCAAGCAACGAGTGCTGACAAGTGGGAGCCGGCAATCATCCTGGATAAGACTGCATCGTTTGGGAACTTTGACGTGGCGCTTCATATTGGTAAGAGCATTATTCCTCCTACGGATGAGGAACTTATAGGTAGATTGGACAACCAGGAGTTATCAGTCCGCCTCGTCCATCACTGTGCAAGGGGTCTGGCGTTCGCCTATGTGATGCACGACCGCGCCAAGGAGCGTAACACTTTGAAAGCTGAGCTTCAAGAACTTTCCAAGGTGAAGGAAGAGTTTTTAGAGAACGAGAGAGACTTGTTGAAGGCTCAGCTCGCTTCGGGGGAGGAGGAGAGGAGCCGGGTAATCGCGGAGAGGGATGAGTTGGAGGAAAAATGCCATGGGCTGCAGCTTGACATGGTGGTCCTGAGGGGTGAAGTGCGCGTTGCCAATTCTAAGGAAATGGAGGAACGGGAACTCCGATCCAAGTTCCTTCAGGATTGCCACGAGGCAGTGCAGGCCATGGCAAGGGCCGAGAATAGGGCGAAGGAATTGCAAAGCTCTATAAAGGGGGAAAGAATCGCTGCGATCAAGTGCTGGAAAGAGCGGCACTTAGAGGAGGAGTGCCATGAGTATGCTTGCGACGTGGCTCTTTCTATCCTGAAGAGCTGCCATAGCGTTTGCGTTCCTGACGGGTCGGGCCATCCTTCCTTCGAGGATTACACCGAACCGATGATTCCCCCCGGTCTCGGCCTTTCTTTGGAGGAAATAAAGGAGATGATCGAGCGAGAAAGGGAAGTGGTTCCGAATGAGGAGTTGGACCTCAGCTCGGACAACGAGGAAGAGCAATCTCACGGGGGCGCCTATCTGGTTCTTCCTGCAGACTCTGGTCCTGGCCAGGCTGCGCACCCGACCTCCCCTCCTGTCGATCCGATCGCTTCTCTTCCTGACCCTGCCTCAATTGTTATGCCAGCCTCCGATGCTACCTCTTCCGAGCCTGCTGTTGGCTCTTCCTCTCCCGCCAAGGGATGATTCTTTTGTTTTCTCCTTTTGAAACCCATCTGGTCGGGCTTGTGACCAGAAAAATGTAAAGAGAATAAAAGATCTTGTTTTCATCCTTTGTTGCCTTATTATCTCTGTGAGTAATTCTTTAAATTATTACTAGCTCTGTACGGAAAGCCTTTACAGGTTGCATGTGACGAGTTGGCATGTTCGATATAGATCGATGGGTCGTTAGTCTTAAAGATATTCGCGCGATCCGAGATTCTGTTCTCGACATTGTCTAGTTCTAAGATCTTGTTTAGGACTACGGACGAGTAATGTTAAGGTCCTGTTATCCGAAGTTCTTTCTTAGCTTCGTGTGGCTCCAACTTCTTATGTTGGCGTCTTTGTCGAACAGTGTTGACCGATTGGTTGATGTCGAACGATCCAAGATCTTGTCTTGGCATCGCATGGTTCCAACATCTTGTGTTGGCAACCTGGTCGATCGATGTCAATGTCGAACGATTGGTCGATGTCGAGCGATCTAAGATCTTGTCTTGGCATCGCATAGTTCCAACATCTTGTGTTGGTAACCTAGTCGATCGGTGTCGAACGATTGGTCGATGTCGAGCGATCCAAGATCTTATCTTGGCATCGCGTGGTTCCAACATCTTGTGTTGGCAACCTGGTCGATCGGTTGGTAGACCGTTCTGCCTTTAATCCAAATTAATTAGACTGTTTTTGTCAAGAAATCTGAAACTCTCTATTGATGACGATGAAAGTGTGGGCCATTAAAAAATCTGACTGGCACAATCAAGAAAAAGGATCCCACAAATTACATGCACAAGTGTGTAAGCAACAATAAAATGTTAAACAAAGAAGTAAATTAAGCTTATCTAAGAAAAATGTCGTTCGACCCAAATTTGTGAGTTTAGTTTGGTCTTCTTCTTCTCGTACGAACTTTGGCGTTTATTCTGCCGTGGTCGTCCTCTCAGCTTCGTCCTCAGCTTTTTCACCATGAGAGTTCGTCAAAACGACCGCTCCGTCAAGCGCTCTTGTTTCTGCTAGGTAGCACTCCTTGGCAATTCTCTGCTGGCCTCTGACAACGCCAATTCCATGCGGGGTTGGAAACTTCATTGCTTGGTAGTAGGTGGAGACGACTGCTCTAAGTGCGTTTTGAGTGGCTCTT
>JANZLH020000005.1:5364035-5376154 GCA_026770325.2 Erythroxylum fimbriatum | reverse complement strand
GTGACTGCAGTCTTTGCAACACTAGTATTAGAGTGGATCGCAATGACGTAATCACAATAATTACTTCAACACTTATTTCCATAAAAACCACTAGAATAGGGATCTCTCAGCAAGTTAAAGTTGAAATGGTGATTTATGGCAACTCACAGAGATGACTAAAAAACTCTTCAAGAGTTCTATCTTCTATAAGAAATGGTATGTCAATATACATTCATCTTGACAGCTAATTGATTTATATAAAGTATGCACAAATTTGTTAATATTTTCTTATGTTTTCTTTGTAAAAATATACCTTAGTTTGATTGATTTTGTCTTGTCTTAGGTAATTATAAAAGAAGCTATTTGAGAAAGAACATCGTAAGAACCAGACGAGATAGTAAAGTAAAACATGAAGAAAACACAAAGTTTGTTGAACATGACTTATCACACAATCTTGTGTCATCTTGTGTTCCTTTCTGATAACCTAGAGCCTGTCTCATTCTATGTACCTTCAAAAAAGAAATAAGAAGATATACAACCTAAGACACAGTTGTATCAGAGTTAGTAATAACCCTCTCTTTAAAATTATTCCCAAGATATTGTGACATTTCTTAGTAAATTAGTCATAACATTCACATATGAACTTTAATTAAGTTAATTCAAAATTATATGAAAGGTTAAGAAAGACATCAATAATGTTTTAGCTTCAAGTTTTTAGAGTTTTTTAGATTTATATGGTCTAAGACAACTTTGTCTCAGGCCATGCTCTAAGCAGGACTACAATCTTTAAATATCATGAAAATTAGGATTGTTAGGTATCTTTCACTTTTTCGTTTGTTCTTCTCTTTAGTTCTTATTAAAGTTAGAAGCCTCCTCCTAAGTAGAGAAAAAGATCTTCGTTATTCGAAGAAGCAATCACTAACAAAATATAGAGATCTTCATTAGCGGATATATTAGAATAAGTTTTCCCTTCTTTTGAACTATTACTTTCGTATTTACAAGGAAGATTTGTGGATAAATATTTTGATATCTATATTAGATGAAACCTTAATCGATTTTTATATATCTAATTCAATTTTCAATGAAGGTCTCTATGTTTAAGAATTATTTATGTTTTTCTTAATCTAACCATATACATAAAAAAAGCTAATGTGTAATTTGATTTAAATGTAAATGCATTAAAGAGAACCTATTTATAAATTTTCTTTGACATATATATTAATGATTTATTGAAAATCTAAAGAAAGACCTATATGACCTTTTTGGTACTAAGGCAACATTTTGTGGAGTTTTAAAAAACATAATGCATTTTGAGACAAGTTAATCAAATAAAGATATGGATTATGGCCTATTTAATAATAGACAGTTGTATATAGAGAGGTGGTAGATCATTACCCTAGAAGTCCTCTTCAGTTTATAAGAGAGAATTCCTATAATTGAATAATTATATAATACGAAATTAGGGGAAAATCTAGTCTAGGTATTTCCTTATGTTATATTTTCTTTGATTATTGTGCAATATTTCTTTGAGTAGTAAATGTTAATTTATCTTTAGATTAATTAATTGATAATCCATATTTACTATTTGTTAGATAATAATTAGGGTATTGGATATATTATTTGTTATCTCTTTATAAGAATTACTAATATAAAATTGTAGGTGCACTTGCCTTAGTTTAATATTAGAATAGTAAGATATAACACATTAAGTTTTTGGAATCATTACCTAGGAACATGGCAATATTGAAGAGATTTTGGAATTAATCCTCTATGAATTTCTTCAGATCATCTTTAAGTAAGATGAGGGGTGTCATAGGAGCATAAAAAGAGATGGATAGGAGCAATCTCAATTATTAAAGGAAAAAGTCATTAACTTGATATGTTTTAGTTAAAAGAAGATTAAAAAAAAGCGGTTATTGAAAAGCAATGTAGTCATTTATTTTTGTACACCATAAAGGGGTCCTTATTTGTTAAACATTTTTAATTTAGTTTACATGTTTTTATTTCTTTTCTCTTTTTTATTTTAGGTGTTTTATTTATGTTTCATGTATGTTTTTAAGCTGGTCATAAAATCTTGATGTATCTCATAGCTATATAATGAGCAATATCTATGTAAAGGCTCAGAAAATTTTCTTAATCTTAAATTTTCTTTCATCTTTCTTCACCTTTTATCATCGTCATCATTATTATTATTACTACTACTACTATTATCACCACCTCCACTACCGTCATTATTATTTATTTTTATTTTTACTATTACTACTACTACTATCACTAATATTTGCGTTATTAATATTAGTATTATTAACTTTCTTCTTCTTCATCTTTTTCTCATTATTATTATTATTGTTATTATTATTTTATTTATTTATTTCTCTCTCTTTCTTTCTCTCTCTAGCTCTATCTCTCTCTCTCTCTCTCTCTCTCTCGCTTTCTTTCCTTTTATGTGGGTTCATTCAGAAACAATTTCTCTACTAGTTAGAGGTAAGGTTTTATACTATTGAACCTCTAAAGACCCCGCATATCAGCGGGATTCCTACTAGTTATTGTTGTTGTTGTTGTTGTTATTGTTATTTGGTTCTTAGAGACCACAGATGTTCAAATCTCATGACTGGTGTGAAGTCATTATTCAAAGAGCTTGATGAGACATTTAAATTAGAGGTAATGCTTAAAGATAGAAACCATATGTTAGTAGAGGGTAAAGGAACCTTGGCAATCAAAACTAATCATGGCAATGAAAAACTTCTTTATAAATGTCTATTTCATTCCTAGCTTGTCATAAAACTTGTTTAGTGTTGGCCAACTCATAAGTAATGGGTATTCCATTCTTTTTTATGGTGTCTAATATGTGATTAAAGATATAAAAAAAATCACATAAGTTTATTACATATGTCCAAATGGCAGCAAATAAGTTATTTCCATTTGAAGTGTCCAAGGTGGAAAATCAAGTTCTTGCTATCAAAGAAATAAGTAACTCTAAACTATGGCACTTACGGTATGGGCATTTGAATGTTAAAGGGCTGAAGTTATTAAATCAAAAAGATATGATGTTTGGGCTACCTAAAATTGAGTCTTTAGATTTTTGTGAAGGTTGTATATATGGAAAACAATGCAAAAAGTCATTCCTTGGCGGAAAGTCTAGGAGAGCAACTGGTTGTCATGATCATGTACATGTTGATTTATGTGGACCTATGAAAACACACTCTTGATGGGAGTCGATATTTCCTGTTACTCAGACGATTATAGCTAGATGAGTTAGGTTTACTCCTTACAAATCAAATCAAAAGCATTTGAAGCCTTCAAGAGGTTTAAAGCATTTGCTAAAAAACAAAGTGGAAGAATCATAAAAGCACTTAGCACAGATCAAGATAGTGAGTTTATTTCTCATGAATTTAATCAATTTTGTGAGAAACATAGCTTACGCAGGGAATTAATGACACCATATACTCCAGAGCAAAACGGAGTGGCTAAATGAAAGAATCAAAATGTTGTTGAGATGGTAAGAAGTTTGTTGAAAGCCAAGGGACTTGGTAATCAATTTTGGGCAGAAGCTATAGCAACTACAGTATACTTATTGAATCTGTCTCCAACAAAGGTTGTTATGCACAAGACTCCATATGACACTTGGCATGGTACAAATCCTTGTGTAAGTCATTGAAAAATCTTTGGTTATATTGCCTATACGTTGATAGATTCACATAGTCGTAATAAACTTGATTAAAAATCTATAAAATGAATTTATGGGTTATTGTATTAAATCTATGGCATATAGGTTGTATAATCCTATTAGTAAGAAAATAGTTATCAACAAGAATGTTCTATTTGACGAAGAAACAAGATGGAGTTGGCAAGAAAATGAAGTTACTAGAGTATCTACACCTGAAGTTTCACCACTTGAAGTCTCACCAACTGTGGAAGTGGTTCCAACTCCCCAAGTTCACCAAGCACTACTCCTTCAAATTCAACAACATTCAAACCTTCAAGCAGCAGCAATTCATCTTCTTCAAATGACACTCCTCTAAGAAAATTCAGCTCTTTGAGAGAAATTTATGAGATAACTCAAGCTTTATTTGTTGTAAATCCTACAAGCTTTGAAGAGTCAGCAAACAAGGAAGAATGGTGTAAAGCAATGGAAGAAGAATTTGAGATTATAAAAAGAAAGGAAACTTGGGATTTGGTTGATATTCCTGTAGGTAAAAATCCTATTAGAGTAAAATGGATTTGTAGATCAAAGTATTATACAGATGGAAGAATTCAAAAAAACTGCACGACTGGTAGTAAAAGTTTATAGGAACAAGGTGTTGGCTATAATGATACTTTTTCTTCGGTTGCTCGTTTTTCAGCTTGACGTCAAGTATGTGTTTTTGAATGGAGAGCTAAAAGATGAAGTTTATGTCACTCAAACAGAAGGTTTCATTATTCAAGGCATAAAAGACAAGGTGTATAAGCTAAAGAAGACATTATATGGTTTGAAGCAACATGGGTAAGGTATGGTAAAATTGACTCATTTTTTCAACAAAGTGGATTTAAAAGAAGTGATAATGAGCCTAATTTGTATTTAAAGAAGGAAGGTAATGATAATTTGCTACTTGTTTGCCTTTATGTTGACGATAAAGTTTACATGGGCTCATCTCACTCTCTTATTGCTGAATTCAAAATGAGTATGATGAAAATGTTTGAGATGACAAATTTAGGCTTTTTCCACTATTTTCTTAGGTTAAAAATTAAGCAAGGAGAAGATGGTGTGTTTTTCTCTCAAAGAAAATATGAAGAAGACCTTAAACGTTTCAACATGTTCAATTGTAAGAAAGTAATCACACCAATGAATGTTAATGAAAAGCTATAGATTGAAGATGGTATAGAAAAGGCGAATGCAAGGAGTTTTCGAAGTTTGGTTGGTGGTTTAATTTATTTATCTCATACTCGATCCGATATTGCATTTTTTGTTGGTGTGGTCTCTAGGTATATGCATAATCAAACAAAACGACATTTTGGAGCTGCTAAAAGAATTTTGCGTTATATAGCTAGAACAACATATTATGGAATTTAGAATTGTAATGTTTCTGAATTTAAGCTAATTGATTTCACTAATAACGATCGGGCAAGTTCTTTAGATGATAGAAGAAGTACTTTAGGTAATGTTTTTATTCTTGGGTCAGAAGCAAATAGTTACAGCACTTTCCACTTCAAAGGTAGAATATGTGGCTGCCAATGCTTCAGCTTGTCAACCAATATAGCTGAAAAGGTTACTTGCTGACAAGAATCAAGAACAAAAGGAGGCAACTGAAATTTATTGTGATAATAGATTAGCTATTGCAATTACAAAAAATCCAAACTTATATTGATGAACAAAACACATTGACATTCGATTTCATTTGATAAAATATTTGGTTATAGATAGTTCAATAACTTTAAAGTTTTGTAGCACTCATGAAAAAATTGTAGATATATTTACAATAGATCTCTCAAGTCAAAAGCATTTTTATTTCAGATCATTACTTGGTGTTTGCAATTTTGAACCAAGGGGGAGTGTTGACGGTTCAATATGATTATTGATATTGTGCAAATAATTAAACCTTAATTCGATGACGAGACAAACATATTTGAATCTTGCTATTGGATGGCACAGTGTTACAGACTCAATATGATTAACCTGAACTCGGGTTTTCTTTTTTCTGGTCAACTCAGGTTTTCATTTTCTTGGTACGTTTATTGATACATTTGCAGATATACCTAGTGTCTGATTAAGCCTAGGCTAGAGCTAAGTAACTATAAGATTGTACCGTTCGATATTCGCATCTTGTACTTATTCCAAAGATGACTAGGAAAATTCCATGTCATTTCAGTTGTTCTTGAACTCTTACATTAATCCATCACCATACCAACAGCAAAGAAACTGAGATCATGACAAAATTGACACCCTAGTTCTCAAAGGAAAATCAGAGTAGTAATTTACACCCCAATGCTTGAATAGCCAGTGACAATGGAAACTTGTCAAGTTTGGGTTCTCAGTTTGCTATCCTGACCACACAGGAGAATGACAGAAAATTGCTTGAAAGTCTTTGTGGAGGCAAAATATGACTTGCACATCATTCCCAGTGCCTTTTACCACCGGAGAAACTTCTCAAAAGCTGCTTATGACAAATTTCCTGTGCGTGTGTTGTGTTCTTTGCTCGCTTAGCTCTCACCCAAGCAGGTTCCTGTTAAGGGGATGTCAGAAGAATTCAGAATGTGTGCAGTGATAGGAAGAGGAATTCTTAAGTAGCTTCACAAGAGTAAGAAGCAATTACCTCAGGAACAAAGTGAGAGAATACAAATTTAATTATAAGAAGGATGTGTTCGATGATGAGAATTGTTAAAAGGCCAGGCTCTATTTTCCACTTTCCCTCCTGATCATACAAGCATACTAGGAGTACAGAGTTGGTGCAGATTGACATCACTATTAGAAACTAGAAGCAAGCAGGTTGTCCTTGTATTAGTAACTAGAAGATCAAGTCTGAAGAGAACATCTAAAAAGAAAAAAATTGCAAGCAGAAGCTATGTAATAGAATAATTACCAAGGAGACAAGTTAGGCAATTATGACATGGAAAAGGACTATAAATATACAAGGTATTGTACAACAGGGTTTGAGAGTACTCAGGTATAAAAGCAAATAGCTTTTCTAATTTCAATTTTGGAAAAAGCAGAACTTGGTAAGAATGTCGATTCATATCCTTGAATACTCAAGCTGCTATCCAAACTTACGGGCACATTATTGCCAAATAACAAAGCTTTCCTTTTTCATGGCAAAAGGAAGAAAAAAAAATTCATGGCGATCACTGCACATCATAAAACTTCAATTTATGGGACTCATGACACCAATTTATTGACAATGAAGACTGAAAGTCTTCCTAAATTTGCTGCTTCCTGGCTGGGATTAACAAGTTCAGACTGGCTAGGGAAAGCTTGTAACTTGAATAAGCTTTGAAGAGGGATAGGAATTGCAATATCAAATTCAGTAGACAACACAATATTTTTTAAGTAATAAAGATACCTGAAATATGTTAAACCAGGCTCCAATTGTGGCAGTGGCACGAGGAATGGGTCTTCTAACCATTGTGAGCAGCTTCACTGTATCTGCTCTAATTTCTGTGAAACCGTTCTGCATTGGATAATTGGACTTTAATTTAATACCTATAAAAGGTTTCAACTTAATGATATTAACATCTTACCACAGCAGCAAAAACAAATGCAATGGGAAATGCACAAGCGAACATCATGGCCATTCCAAACTGCAATGCCAACTCCAGATAATCTGCAGAATATATAGACACACCAACTCATCAACAGAGCAACTACTTAAAGCTCAAAATAGTACTTGGAAAACTAAACAATGACAACTACCCAGAATATATCTCTGACAATTTGTTCTATCAATTCTTCCCAAAAGTTTAGCATCATATGTATTATGTTTTTCCTTAAGCGTGGAAATTAATCTTTCCAAGTTTTAAGCAAGGATTAGCTCATGATCCCACAACTCATGAAGGCTGTGGGATGCGAATTTGCTTCCTCTAAAAAGCCATACAGCAATTCTACATTGTTTCTAGCTGACTTTATCAGAGCAAGAGGGTAGTTGATTACCATCAAAAAGGCCATCTTCTAGTTCCTCACCAATACTTGCCGCATATGTAGGCTTAAGGTATTCTTTCTCCGCCTTGGAATTGAACTTGATCTTTGACATTATACTGTGACCAATTTTTTTGTTTCTTGAAACAACGAATGTGTCAGAACAATTTTTCCTCAAAAACTATCTATTGATACAGAGATGAACAAACATGATAAAAGCTTACCTAAAAGCACTGAATTTCTTATAGCTATATTTGAAATAAGGCAATGAATTTTCCAGCAGATTTTCAAACACCTGGATGACATTGTTTAATTCTGAAGGTCAGTGATCGAGGGAATCCTTAGTGATTCAGCTGAAAGAAGGTTGAACATGTTTTACCTGATAGATAATGAGTCGCTGTATCAGGACTTTGCGAAGTGTCTTGAAGTTCCTATGTGAGATGGCATGATAAAAAACTCCAATATAAGACTGCATGAAGTAGAGGCCAAACACCTGCAGCATCAAATAAAACTTGGGGAACAGTTCCACTCAAGGAAAGCAAGTCAAATAGATGTAACAAAGTGCAATAGTTACTTTGTAAACTAAGCTGTCAGCACAATATTCCCTATTATCATTGTTTTCATACTGTATCAGCTTCACTGATACTTTGCCCCCAATCCTTGTGAAATACTGAATGACAACAAGATAAACAGCTGTCAGCCCAAACCTGCAAGCCCGAAAGTTGGATGAGCATTACCATGTTAGACAACAGTAGCAACAATTCCAATAATGAATTTTGAATAAGCAGAAGATATTTAACAGAAAAATTGGGTTCTATGTAACATAAAAACCACATGGGTGTTTTTAAGTACTCAAGTTACTTCACAAGCATGTCAAATCTCAAATTTCTGGTACACAAGATTTCTTTTAAACACAAGTTTCCTCGACAGGCTGAATCTGAAGCCAAAAATTTACTGTTTACTGTAGCCTAAAGGCAAAATTGAGATTGAAAAAGCATGCTAACCAGAATAATGACAGTGTCTTGATGATAAGATGAATACAGAATCTTACCTCATAGCATCAGAAGCTGTAACATCATAAAGATGAGCATAGGCCAACTCAAAGGGTAACTGGAGGCAAATTATGCTCAAAATAACAATGCTATTATTTCTAAGTTTCACCAGTTGCCCAAGCCATTCATTTCTCTGATATGCTTGTTTCACTTTTATTATGTCTTGGGCATGTTCTGAAGATTGTAAACCCCATTCCTTGCACAAAAGTTTGAAACCTTGTTCATCACTAAATGAATTTATCTGCCATCTATACCATCAAAATCCACAGAAGGGAATTAGGAAAGATAATTTATCTGCCATCTATAAATTCATCACTAAATGAATTTATCCGCCATCTATACCATCAAAATCCACGGAAGGAAATTAGGAAATATAAGAAACCAGTGAAATTATTTAAAAAGACTATATGCATATGCAGGTGTATAAATGGAATGGTGCCAACAAGCCTTCGGCTTACTGGCACTAACTTTTCTCCCAATATATACCAACTTGGGCCATTGTATTACCAAAACAAGAAAAATGCAATCACCTGGCTAAAAGAGCAGAATTTTTCCGTTTCCAGAACTGGAAAAACAACACAGCCCATAATATTATGCAAATGAGGAACACAGGGAGTACCATCATCTGCAATGATCTGAAGAAAGGAAACATTGAGCAAACATATTCGGAATCAATATACAAATTCAAATGTATGATCTACCAACTCTGCAAATAGTAATGATCAGATGGAACACCAAAAGGCAAGAACCTTACCTAAAATCAACTAACTGCACCATTAGCCCAAATACAGCAGGAAATATTAGCCAACGAGTGTACATCCGAAGGAAAGAAAAATAGACTGCAATCTGCAAGTGCATAAAACCCTATATTACAGTCATTTTATTATCAAGGTAAGAGTGTGCAGCTAGACTAACAGACATTCACCTTCAAACCAAAATACAAATACATATCATCAATTGGCTGGTTAGTGACGTCTCGCCAGTTCAGAACCCAACTTTTCAGGAGCTGCTTTTTCTTAACTTCGTCTATGAGCCAATGTTCAAGTAACTCTGAATTAGTATATAATAAAATAGCAGAGAACTTGCCCATAAGTGAAACTAAAATACCATGCAAAGGGAAAACTTGTTTAACCACGCCCTGAGATTCCAACCGTTTTACTAATGATTCCCCAACTCCCCAAAGAAACCCTTTGTCATCCAGTCTTAAGGTTGCAGCAAAATTGCTATTGTTCACCTGTCATATTCAGCTGGGCCATAAATTTATTGAAAAACGCGAAGTCCATATAAAACTTATTTATGCATACTTGCACAAGAAATGTGTAGAGAACCAGTAGCTTTCAGAGCGATTTATTGTAAAAATGAAGAAAAAAAAAAACTAAGATACTAGTTCAATAAACGTAGCACAATCACTTTCACAACACCCAAAAAAGACGTTACATACAGTAAATAAAAGCCTGGGGTACGTATAAGGTACAATGCTTGCAATGTATACGCGTGTGGATATGGAGAGGAAAAGAGAGAGATACTGATAATAAGCAAAGCAACACTAGTTTACTGGTCTTGTGAAAAATGCCGTACAATCCCATATAATAGATGACAGTAGCACTGGAAACGTTCACACCAGGTGAACAATGAGCCATCTGGTTGTCTGAAAAATGCATCAACCTCCCCCCATTCAAATTGCAGATCCATACCTAATGTTAAGGGCATATATAAGTAACACTTTTTCGAGAAGTGGATGGAAAGTATCCACCCCATTAAAATGAAAATTTATGCATAAAATTAGGAGTATCCTATTAGTTACCGATATAGGTAGGCTTCTTCATTCGCAACTCGGATGCAGCCCTCCCCAGTGTCTTCAGAGGTGCCGCCAACTGAAGGGTTAATGGCTATGGTTTAGTTACTATCGTAAGCATGACTAATATAGTAATATGCAAACTACAACGGCTCAGTAAAATAGCGAAGACAAGGGCAAGTCCATAATCCAAAACTTCATACTCTCCAGAATAAGGAGAGAAAAAAACTAGGATGCTATTGCTCTATTTAATTACCAAATGGTACAACAGAGACTAAATAGAAGGCATTACCTTTCAGTTTCATCTCATAAAAGATCGCAACCATGTTGGCCAAAACCATACGTGCTCTAGAAATATATACATACAAGAACAGGATGGAGCATTCGACTTAGTAATCCCACATTCACTCGACAACGAAAATAGTACAATAGATTTGGGAGATAGATAAACTTAGGTCTCAGCAACTATGCTCAAAACTTGATATCGGCATCATAAGAATTAACCCAATAGTTGATTGATAATTTGACATAAAAGTTTATGTTGACCATGACGTCAAATAGCGATACAAATTTTAAATTGCCAGAAGCTGAGCATGGAAACTGATAAAGCAATGAGATAGCATCCAACGCCATGGAGAAGAGCAATTAATTGTCGTGAAATATATATGGGATGACAAGCTAACCTTGATAAAGTCGTCTGAAATGCCGAGAACTCTCTCGATTATGAATCCAGAATTCCTCAATTCCTTTTCAAGAACCTCAATACAATCACAGCTCTCATCTTCTTCCTTCACCGTCCTCTTTGGAACCACCAAACATATCTCAAAAGATGGCTGTTCCTCCTTATCAGCAATCATTTCTAAACACTCTAAAGGCTCCAGTACCAGAATGGACCCAAAAAGAACAAAAGAAATAAAAAATGAAATATCACAACAAGCACATCCTAAGGACCAAATGAAGCTTCAGCGAAGAAGTAGGTGATTTACTGCTGAATACACGAAACAAATGTAACGAGTCCCGGTGCTTGGCTATAAGGTAGGCAACAACATTTAAAGAAACGATATGCGGATGAAAAGGACCAACGGGAAAATAGGTTCCAATTATGGAAAAGAAAAAACGTTCCAATGGGTCTCTGTAATAGAATCAAACAACTACAAGAGCGAGTACAACAAAGGCTGCAATATTTTTGAAGCGAAAAACATAAAGATCAAATTTTGAGCTGCCTTTCCATAAAAAAGCCGCTACAACAATTTCATCTAGGAAAAGACAGCGGAAATGCGTTTGCTCCAAAAAGACAATGCGGGTTCTGAGAAGATAGTCACAGAGAAAACAGGTGTCAAGGAACTCGGCTATACAGGAGAGGCTTCTTGAAATGGACATGGAAGGACGCATAGGAGAGTGTGAAAAGAGGGAGCCACGTAGATTATGGAGCTTGCTGGCAGCTTTCTGGAGTGGATTGGACTGTCACAGTGGTTACAATGCCGAAATTGTAGTCATTCATACCATTTCTGGTGAGTTTTTCTATGCAGTCATTGGTTTTCTGAAATGTTGGTAAATTCATCCTCTGCTTTTGCAATTTGCATGCAGATGACAGTGTAAAAGAATCATTGCTCTACCAAACATGGTCAGCAGAGTTCGTGGGGATAAACTGACTTCAAGGGCAGCATGGATTATATTATTCTGTCGT
>JANZLH020000005.1:5320634-5330855 GCA_026770325.2 Erythroxylum fimbriatum | reverse complement strand
TCTTCAATTTCTCTATAACTTCCATGAAGATCATTTACTCCAATTCCAACCACATCAATACAGCGATCGGCCTCAAAACACAATACACACAAATCTATACTTAATAACATTTTTTCCAAAACAAAGCAAAATACACTTAACTTCGAAAACTCATAACTTCTGATCCCGATATCGAAAAATTGCGTACTTTATAGCAACGGAAAGCTCTCAACGGACACTACATGTTTCATAAAGATCATTTTATCAAATTTTGCCTAAATCAAGAAGTCAACTCTCATCCCCAAAAAGTTTAACTTTCTTAATTCTTCTAATTTTCACATTTTTCTCTTTATTTCTCATTTTTCAACTTCCATTTCAATCATCTCATTCATTTTGACTCCCATGAACTCATACAAACCTACACAATTATCAAGATCATCAAAACCATTACTTTTTCTCATTAATTTTCTTAAGGCACATAAGACATCTATAATACAACTCATATCCAAAAATACTCATTTCATACATTAACCTCAAATATCATTGAAATTTCTCTAATTCACATTACCCAAAGAAAACATTTAACACCACTACTTTCTCATTTAATTTCATTTAATAATTCAAATTTTCCAGAAAAAGGGTCGGGGTCCAACAGTGTAACTCTCCCCTTATTATAGCAGCTTGTTGCCATGATACTAAGACGTGTAAGTGGGTATATATTTTTCATGAAGTGATGTATGGACATTTCTTCAGGAAAACAGGTTACACATTTCTTTTTTATGCCTTTACCATAGTGTATGATATAAAAGGAACTTACGTAGATTCTGAAAGAAGAGAGTAGTTTCCATCATTTACTTACTCAACAAATGACCTCGAAGAAAAAATTTGAAACAAAACTGAAAATGCATATCAATCAACCAAATACTTTCTTAAAACCAAAACAAAAAAAACATGGGTTTAGTCCTTACAGCATGGTCCTACATATGTAAATTCGTCCACATGATTGGGCATGGAGACCTCAATCAAAACCTCAAACAGACATGAGATGTGGGCAAAAGGATCTAAAAGCATACCCGTATTCTAACAGCCTGGACAGCTTCAAGCAACTAAGCAGAAATGGTCAGCTCTCCAGAAAAAAGGAACAAGTTACAGAGAACCGGAGATAGTGTGGGTTTTCACTGATGAAAGTCGAGGGTTTAAGAGAATCTGCTGTTATTGGAAACTAGTTGCAAACCGTACGTGTGTGGTTGATGGAAGAAGAAAAGCGAGAAGCAACATGGCTTAGGCGAGAAGCCGGGAAGAGGGACGTTGGTTAAATAAAACAAAAACGTCGACGTTTTCGTTTTAACTAAACAACGTCTCGGCTTGACGCTCGGCTTAAATGAGTTTTCTTAAGAATAAAGCAAGGAACTCGTTATCAACAAAATTGGAACCTATTGCAAGTTTGTGGAACTGATTCATGCATCATACAATTTAGATATGACATCTTTGTTCCCAACTTTAGGCACAATCTTGCCCTTACTAACATCAATAATCGACCTATCGATAGTTAAAAAGGGAAAACCTAAAACTAGAGGTACCTCTATATCTTCCCTCATGTCAAGAAGCAACAAATCAATTGGAGGCTAAATTTATACACCTTAACAAGTATATACTCTGTAATACCTCTATGATGCTTTGTTGATATGTCTATTAATTGTAAACTTATCCTAGTAGGTTTCAGTTCACCCAATCCAAGTTTTTTAAACAAATAATAAGGCATTATATTAATACTAGCCCCTAGGTTGGTTAAATCCTTTTCTATTTTTAAACTATCTATTTAAACATGAATAGTAAAACTCCCTAGATCTTTAAGCTTCTCTAGTAGCTTGCTTTAAAAAATCACTAAGCACTATCCACTCAGCGTCACAGTTGCTAACTCTTCAAACTTCCTCTTATTTGCTAGTAACTCCTTTAAAAATTTTGAATAATTTGGCATCTACACAAAAGCCTCAACAAGGGGTAAGTTAATATGGACCTTTTTGAAAAGTTAAAGGAACTTAGCAAACTGCTCATCAATTCGATCTTTATTCACTTTGGAAGGATAAGGAATGGTAGGCTAAAATTCCTTGACTTTTTGAAAGTGCCCTTCATATTCAGCTATCTCTTGACTTTTGATGTTAATTTCTTTCTTCTCTTAGGTTTTGTTATACTTGTGTAGCTCTTTTCCATTCCTAAGGGTGATTGTCACCACACAGTCTTTAGCATTTATCACTGTAGTAATAGGAAATCTTTTAAAAATTAACTTTACAAGCTAGTCAATCTGAGTTTCCAAGTTACGTATAAAAGACTTTTGATTCCTTAATGTGATCTCTGTGGATTGAAATCTTAACTCTAAATCTTGAAGAATTTTAGGTAGATGTCCTTCAAGATCAACTTTGTTTCTTGAGGTAGGTGTTCCTGGAATCTTAGTAGAGGGCTGTTCCTTGACTCCCCTTCATTCCTTTAAGAAACCATCTCAGAATGTATTTATTGCTATATAGATTATTCTGAGCCCTAAGAGCATTCCCAATATAATCCACATGCTTAGGCTCTAGAATTTGATAGTCTTGACCTGGATGTACTAGTCCACACACCTTACTCTGTAACTTGCAATAGTTAACAACTCATCATTAATCTATCAATCTTCCTACTCAGTACTTTAACCTTATTTGCTAATGTTGTAATTGTATCTACATCATATACTCCCGCTGGCTTACTACGTTTTGCTCAAGAAAACCACGACTAGGAATTATTCATCTCTATGTCTTCAATAAGGTCCTAAACTACTTCTAGACACTTATTATTCACAGTACCCCTAACTGTTACATCTATCATCTGCCTTGTTATTTAATTGAGCCCAATATAAAGGTCTGTATTTGCATCCATAATGGTAAACCATAATGTGGACATATCTCCTTGAATCTCCCTCATATATCATATAATGTCTCTAAGTTAACCTAGGAATAGGAGGATATGTCATTCCTTAGTTTAGCACTCTTAGCTCACAAGAAGTACTTCAAAAGAAACTTCTCAACTACTTGGTCCTAAGTGGTAAGTCATGACCTATGTAGAGGGTTTAACCATTTCTTTGACATACCTCTCAATGAGAAGGAGAATAGTCTTAATTTAATTGCATCATCATTGGCATCATTGACCATAAAGGTGACACAAATCTCTAAAAAGTTTGTGATATATGCATTGGGGTCTTTATCTTGTAGCCTATCAAGTTCGATAGACTGCTACACCATCTGAATAATACTCAGCTTAATCTAAAAATTATTAGTCAACAATCAATCTCACAATCCTGGACTCTATTCCTATCAAGTTTGATATAGCACAATCAAACAAAGTCTTTTGTTGGTTAACCATGGTTCCTAATTCTTCAATATTAATTTGACCTTCCACGTCCTCTATCTATCATTCTAATTTGAACTCTTTAAATAGGGTTCTTTAGAGATTTTTATGGTTTTTCCCCTTTATCTTTATATCTCCATCAACTAGGTGTGATTGATTCCTTTAGGTTATAAACTAACCCTAAGACCTATAGAAGAAACAAAACCAAATAGTCAACAAAATAAGTTAAAAATTAAAAACAAAAAGCAAAAGAAATAAAACAAGTAATAATGGCTAGATTAATAAAAAGAAAGGTTTTCCTAATATTCTAATCCCCAAAAACAGTGTCAAAAACTTGATTGACATAATTTTAAACTATTAGTGTGCAGTAAAGATCCCGTGAGTATTACAAGTCTAGTAATTACCTATTTTTATTATCTAACCATTAAATGAGATGATTATTTAATTTAGAACTAAATTATACTTGAACTCAACACAATAATGAGTCAAGATAAATATAACATAAAGATGAATCCAATATCAAATAACTAGTACCTAGGTAATGAATCACCTTAACATATCTTAAGTTTTAACCCTTTTCATGCAATTCAATTATTGATCATTGGACTAAGGAAATTCCTATCTTATGTTAGTATATTTCTTAAGATTATTTAAAATATATTCTTAGTTGATTAATCGAAACCTTTTTCTACTTAAAACACCTAAGATTGCATTATTTGATTGTGAATTTCTCAATTAGTTTAAACCATAATCTAAAGGATTTATATCGACTGATCTTTAGGTTTGCATGCAACCCCTTCCAATTATGGTAGATCTTTTCATATAAGTGAATTTCTTAATCTCAATCATCTGAAAACAAATATTAAATTGATATCCCAGATATATTAATTGAAGAATTTAAATGCATAATTGAATCTTAATGAATCATTTAATTACATTGCATTAAGTAAAAGACCAAATCATAACATTCATCCTGACTTAAGGTTCATCCTACCTAGGCACCAAATAAACTTATTTCCTAGCATAGGAAATTAAAAAAATCAAAAGTTAAAAGAATAATTAGGAACAAAAAAATCCATAGATATGTATATCTCCCTTTTCTCTAATGAAATCCCCTTAAATCATTGATGAAAGGTTGCTCTTCATCAGATCTCTTGAAGTAACCTTTGTATTTTCGTCATCCTAGGTTGAGAATTATGTCTCTAAATTTAACTTTGGCTATAACTTCTAACTCTAGTCACTTCAATTTCATCTCCTCTTCACAATTGCCTTTTATATTATGAAAGGATTTTTGGATTATACACGGTTAATCATATAGTCATATGAGTGACCATGTATATCAAAAACACTTAAATATCATGATTTTATAGTTCTCAATAACTTATACAGGCATGGGACATGGTTGTGTATGTTACTTATATAGGCATGTATCTATGCAAGGACAAAAGTCTCATTTTCACAACTTTACACGTTTATAGTCCTTTACATGCTTCCTTTACACGACCATGAATGTTAATCACATGGGTGTATATCTTCACACGAGCATGTATCTCTAAAATAGCTCCACTTTTTTTTCGTTTTATCCCATAATTCTCCTCCTTTTGATCTATAAAGACAATTAAGACCTGAAAAACACAGTTAAAAGAAAATAATTACCAAAATTTGAAAAAATCTTTAATGACAAGCAAAAGCATAAAAACATAATACATTAATCGTTTATTTATTAGTGACAACCTACCCTCAAAAGCTAAAGGTGATGAGTAAAATCATCAATGACTAGTTAATCCATTTAGAGATGATTCTTTTATAGTCTAGGCTAACCATCTTTGTCTCCTTTATTTATGCTTCAAATCATACCTCTCAAAAAGCCACATTATGGAATAAGCTACATAATATTCACCAAAGTATTCAAGCTCCTTGGTTAGTGATGGATGATTTTAATTGTGTCCTTAGCCACTAGAATTTTAAGAGAATATTTTATATAAGAAACCATTTAGATAAGTTAGCTAAATATGCCTAACAAATTGAGTTGAATGATCTAAGTTTTAAAGGTAACCTATTTACTTAGAGCAATAAATGAAAAAATTCTTAGTTTTTAAGAAAGAAACTAGATATAGCCAAAAAGAAGCTAACCATTTACGTCTAGTATTAGGCTCATCATCTATGATCATAAGTTTGTGTCTTACTAGTTGTCATGGAGACCTTTTTGCACGTAATATAATCGAAAAATTATTAAATTCCTTATGTCATAATTAAATCTACCAAAGTCTAACCCAACCTTCATTCATAATTATTGACCAACAATTCTTTTAGTTTTCAAATGCCTTAAACAAACTTATATTTAAATATTTCACTCAATCTTAATATGAAGGTATTCAACATAATTTAATCAAAAGAATAAATAAGAGAGAGAGATGATAAACTTAACCTTTTATTAAACTATTTGCACAATAAACAACCTAAAGGACTTAAGGTTCCAAGGACTCAAGATACTAACTCTTCAAAGCACTCTACAATAATTTCTTAATACCTTCTTACTTAAAATTATTTACAATGAAGCTTTTTCGTAAAGCTCTCAAACTCTCTCTAAACAGAAGATTAAATGCAATGCCTCATAAAATGAACAACTTAGGATGCTTATATATAGGCTTACCAAAAATTAAGGACCGAATAAGCTAACCTATCCACTTTCACCACTAACCCACTAAGGTCAATATGGAGTCACCACTTCTTCTACTAATTTCACTAAGTTAGTAGAGAGTTACACCATTTAGGTCATTAACACTATTAAGATCATGGAGAATACGGTCTCATAGCAAGTCCACTATATTACTATATCTTTGAACCACTTTCATATTCCTTGAAGAAGTGTTCCTACTATATAAGCTAGTCTCCTAATTTCTAAGTCCATTACTCTATATTCTTGCCATATGCCTCCACAATATCTCCTCTTAAACAAACAAATGCCTTAATGTGCTTTTGTTAGCTACTTAAGTCATCTTTGTGTATGGTACATCTAAGAACACCCATGGTGTGGTCATATTGCTCTATGACCAAGTAAGCAACAATATAAGTCACTATATGTTTCATAGATTTTTATACCTTTAGACTTCCTCATCAAAGTCAAGTACTTTCGTGCATCCTCAAAACTAATACGACTTGATTGTGTTAATAATATTTGATCATGTATTTGAATTTCATCCATCATAAAAAAAATTTCCATTTTGCACCAACGTATGTCAACTCTCTTCTACTCGAGTTTTTGTCAATATTCCTCATTTTCCTCACCCACTCGTAGGACTTTGCTTTGTTTCTTTGTCAACATGTCATCTTTATGTCAATCAATATGTCAAGCATTGGCCAAGGATTTTCAGCACTTACATAACTCTACCATTTAGACTTAGGGGCCTAATACTAGTCTAGACTTTGTGTTGTACTCACTCCTAGACCTGGTACTTGATCCCACGCAACTTAATTAATCACTATATATAGATATTATCTTAAAGAGAAAAAAACTAGCTAGGGTATATTTACCACGTACTAAGTAAGTTGGCCTGCACTAAATGATAGTCGCTAAAGTTGGATTGCCTGAAGTCATAAATTTTTGTTAAAGCAAGAAGCAAGTTAAGCGCACAAATGCAAATGTAAATGGGTAAATATAGAAAAATCGGTGCACTTTTAATTTGATTCCTAACTCCTACAAAAAGAACTCATCAGCAAAGGAAAAGCATTTATTCCACGTATGGATGATATGTATATATATATATCATACGTAGATAAATCATTGCTCATCCATCTCGCCACTAGAATTAAGAAAAGTTTTGAATCTCTAACAACAGACCTAGTGTGCGAACAGCTTAGCCTATGTTCGAGCTAATAGATCAAAACACATTATGATGTGAAAGTTTCAACTTTAACCTTAAGGCAAGCCTATAGTTAATGCTCAGGAAACAAATGATAGGTATAGATCAAATCTTTTTTGGGTCTATGGTCAAAGGGAGCTCAAACACCCAAATATCATTCAACATATACATGAGATAAAATCAAGTGGCGTCATCGCATACATCCTCAAATCACTATACAAATATTCAATGCCCTTAGAGGTGACTGCATTCTCTCTCACTAAATATTATATTTTTATTAACTTGACGAGTGAAGGTCAAATGCCAGAAAATACTTTCGCATTTGGTTCCACAAGTCTGTGAAAAAGAAACTCTCAAACTATATTTATATTATATTCCAATTTATCCTATCAAGACTATTCTCAAATACAGAGCCAAATAATTTAGGCCATCTAAAATTATATTATATCTTTATTTGATTATAAATAATAAAATATTAAAGTACTAAAAACAATTTTATAGTGATAAATGGTCGTTGGTTTGCCTCAAACTTTAGTAGACTTTGAATGACTTTCATTTTTTCATAGGTTAGATTTTCAAGTTGCAAAGAGAGAGCGCTAGTTTACTTAATACGCAAAGCTTATTCACGCACCATGTCTGGTATACCATCTACGGTCAAAGTGAAATAGTCAAAAGTTTGAATATAGTTTTATGTAATATATATGTGTGTGTGTGTGATTGCAAAACACGGTTAAGTTCTCACATTTCCTTTGTTAGCAATGGCAAGTAGTTCTGTAGAGCCACCAATTATGGTGACACTTATCATCTTTTCCATGTTATTGCTGTCTCCAACTTTACCATGTGAAGCAGCTCGCTCAACTGATCGAGGTAATCACCAAAATAAACACTATCATCTATTCATCACTTGTAAATAAATAATATTCATTTAAATGATCATCTATAGGTGCCATTGTTTTAATTTGTACTGATATAACCAGACAAAGGCTGTATTACTATAGATTCTGACCGTTTCTATCGATAAGTTTTTATATTATTACAATGGTATTGGAATATATATGTGTGCGGATGCAGTTCTTGCTGTGGCATCACCATTCAGGCGACCAATCTGTCCAGCTTGTGTGTGCTGCGAGCCAGCACCTCCACGAGGCTGTTGTAGGTGCTCTGGCTGTCCTGGCTTATCATCAACGACTTCATCTCCATGAAAATGTTTTATGCTGGATTCTGTGTGGAGGTTTGAGAAGAAATTCAACCAATTTAAATAAGTCCATACAAAACTAAAGATGTCATAAATATATGTCGTTGACACTATCTCTATAAATGAAATAAAGTGTAACTCTCCCCTTATTATAGCAGCTTGTTGCCATGATACTAAGACGTGTAATTGGGTATATGTTTTTCATGAAGTGATGTTTGTTCTTGGCTTAATTTCGATGAAGAAAACAGGTTACAGATTTCTTTTTTATGCCTTTACCATAGTGTATGATATAAAAGGAACTTAGGTAGATTCTGAAAGAAGAGAGTAGTTTCCATCATTTACTTACTCAACAAAATGACCTCAGCTCGAATAAAAAATTTGAAAACAAAAGTGAAAATGCATAAACTTGAGAAATGGGAAATAACTTTGTTTCATAATCAACAATTTGTGATTTGCTGATATCTTCATTGCTAACATCATATCATTAAATCATAAGTTTAAGTTTTGCTTGGACAGAAAAAAATCAGTATTCAACGAGTGATGATGCAAATGGCTTTGAAAAGCCAATCGTTGAGGTTGACTTGCACTAAAAATTTGATAACTGAATTTTCAAGCCTGGAATAATTAATCCCTATTTCCTGTGCAATAAATTTAGGCAGGAAACCACCATAGGACTCAGATTTCGGTACAAGATTATGACCTAGTCCTCTCTTGCTGTACATCTACCATTTGATTATTGGATTACAGACGGATGATTTTTAATGCTTAGCCAATCACTAGATTCCAGTAACAATGGCCAGTCACTTGAATCCAAGCCAATTAATGAAAAAGAATGTATGATAAATAAAGATAAAGGGAATCGAAGTATGTTCATAGTAGTGGATGGTCATTCATTCGCTTGAATTAGCTTTAGCAGACTAGAATTTTGAAATGCCAAAAAGTCAACATCTATCTCTCCCGTCTGTGTCTCGCCCAACTAATCCAAAGGGAAGAAAGTCCTAAAAAGGACGCAATTTTTATCTTACAAAATATGGATAATAATTAAAAATTTTATTTCAATATATGTTTTTTATTTTTATTTTTATTTTTAAATTTATTTTGATTTTTTAATTTTGAATTTTGTTTTAATTTATTCCAGTTTCAAAAACTTATGAAAATTTATAAAAATTGGTTTTTGTTTTCTATTTTTATTTTTGTCATAATATGATGTATCATCAACAAAATATATATTATCTAATTATTTAACGTTAATTGTTAATAAGAGTTATGGCTAATATAATTAAATTATTTGTTTTAATTGTATAATTACTTTAAAGATTATTTTAAAAATAAATAGTTTTAATGCGATAATTATTTAATAAACATACTTTAATTTTAAAATATCCTAAATGTACAAACTTCAAATTAAATTATTTAATAATTAAAATATATAATAAAAGAAATGTTATTTTATAAATAATTTTACTTATCAAATTATTTATTTGAATTAAATGTATTAGATCTTTTATTAATAGTTAATAATAAATATTATTATAAAATATATTAAAATAAAATTATTTACTTAATTAATTAATATAAGTAATTTATCTTTAAATTTTATCTAATATTTAATTATTATTGGTAATAAAAATATAACTATATTAACATTAACTACCAAACATGTTTTTATTTTATTGAAGAAAACATAAACAAAAACTAAAAATAAATAGAAGTGAAAAAAAACGATTGCTAAGTTATTAGACCCCGAGTCTTTTTGCAAGTTGGAATTATTTAATGAGGAACTATTGGCAATTAGTTGAGTGTAAATAA
>JANZLH020000005.1:5287007-5305780 GCA_026770325.2 Erythroxylum fimbriatum | reverse complement strand
ATATTACCCACCTAAATCGTCCGATAATCCAAGTTCAGCGTTGCTCTTCCTCCTGCTCTTGGATCAGATCCTCTTGGCTTCCTATAACAGACCAAGCACAATCAAATCAGAACCCAAACGGCCCAAAACAATGAAATTTCTATCCTGAAATCGCCCCTTCGCCGCGGCAAAACACCCCAGTTGCCGCGGCAAAGTCGTTCGCTGCGGCGAGAAACGTCTCCTCGCCGCGGCGAACGCACGAGCTCGCTGCGGCACAGGACACGTTCGCCACAGCGAAGAACTGTCACCCAATTTAGTTAACTCGCCGCGGCACAGGACACGCCCGCCCCGGCGAACAACCTTTTTCCGGATGGATTGATGCGCCGCGGCGAGTTCAACGTGTTCTTGAACTCGCTGCAGCGAACGACCCCGAATCTCAGAATTTTCTGCAGATTTCTCGACAGAAATCCTCCCAAATCAGTTCAAAAGCTTGCCTAAACTATAGATCGATACTCCTATAACATTTCTATACCCATTTCGACTCTTAATCATACAAAAACATCACAAAATCACAAACCCTAAAACTTTCGACGTTTCCGCCGTCGACAGATCGCAAATCCTCTCATTAATCTCCATTTCAGTTGTAAATCATCACTAAACAAGGTTCAAACAACTAATCTAACGCAAAGAAACTGAAATACTTACTTGAAATCGCTCAAATCTTCAAACCTTGCAAAAACCCTAATTTCTCTTCTTCCCCTCTCTCAACCGACGGCAAACTCCTTCTTCTTCAATTTTCTTATTTTTCTTCCTTTTTCTCTCAATTTATCTATACTTATAGGGCTTTAAGCCCAATACCCCTTTTTAACTCAATTAATCCAAATTAATCCTACTTTAGGCCATGATTTAATCCCTTAATCAATTTGAATTAAATTCTAACCTAAGCATAATTAAAATTCCAATTAGCAATTCTAACAAATCCACAAAGTTAAAAATCATGCCTCAAAATAAATAAAACTGGGTTGGGATCCAACACCCTCTATCTACAACTTCCTGTGTTTACTACCAAGGGAGTTTAAAGATAGAGGCTTTGGCAATGTTAGTCTTACGGGTTCCCTTGGAATATCTTTTCGAGTCCTCAGACTTCGTGTAATGTAAGTTGAAAGCCCTTTATATAGGGGTCACTCTTTCTCTTTCAACCTTCCAAAGCTTTTTTTTAAAAAGAAGTGTATTTATTGATGAAACTCTGCTTCACACTGTACAGTGTTGAACAAAAAGGCTGGTGGTACATCCCATTTAGACCTATTGGGATAACCATTAGCTATTGTAGCTAATAAGTGGGCTGCCCTATTAACTGTCCTAGGAACCCATGTAAACGAGCAAGATTGAAATCTATCAAAAAGTAATTTACAGTAATCCAATGTTGCTCCCACCTCATTGATTCCCGAATGTGCACCATGGAAACGTTGCACTAATTGGAAGCAATCTGTTTCCAACTCCATTGAGGTAAAACCCAAATGCATTAACTATGTTAGAGCTTCCTTGAACGCCATAGCTTTGGTGATAAGTGGGGTGTAGTTTGATATCGCAAAACCAGAAAAACATTTGAGAAAAAGACCATTTGTGCCTCTGATTACTATACCATATGACGTGGTGCCCTGAGCTGATTGAATGGTTGTGCCAAAGTTGCATTTCACTGATCCTCCGAGAGGGCTGGACCATCGGACCACGTTGGCTGCTGCTCTATGTTGAAGTCCAGAAATGGCGGTCAATTCTTGGGCTTGCTTCCACTCTTCGTAGTAGTTGTTGGAACTTGACACTAGGACCCGGGGTTCAAGCCATTGCTGCTGCCATACATGGGAGTTTCTAGCTTTCCACAAATGCAAAAGTAGGACACATGCCCGACCCACTTCCTCTAGCTGGCCATTTAAAATATCCTGCAAAAATGTAACAAAAATTGGGGCATCTGGATACACATCAAGTAACGCCCAACATGCTCGCACATGTACAGATGTTAACAATGCATGAGAAATGATTTATGTTTCAACACAATATGGGCATTATTCATCGATGTCCACTCCCCGCCGTTGTAAAGCCGTTAACACCGGGAGTATCCCTCGACAAGCTCTCCATAGGAGTTCTTTTATTTTGGGAGGAAGGGGAAACTTCCACAGTTTCTTCCACGAGCCCCCTTGATGCTTGTTCTCGATGGTGCTTAAGCATTGGAGGGCTGCTCTATATCCAGACTTGACGGAGTAGAAGCCATCGATGGTGAAATGCCATATCATTGTGTCCATGTGGTTGATTCTGGTCAAAGAGATGGTCTTTCATGAATCCATGTCTATACTGCAAAATATACCTTGTAAGAATTGGAAGTCCCATTCCTTCTCTTCGATAAGGATGAGGTCTTTCACCTTTAAATGTTCAAGGCCCTCCACCTTTGGTGATTGTACCCGAAAATTCGGTTCATGCGGTATCCATGGATCAGTCCAAACAGATATTGTCTCACCATTGCCTACTCTCCATCCTGTGCCTAACTTGAGCAATTACCTAGCATGCAATATACTCCTCCAAATGAAACTAGGATTGGATCCGTTTGGTGCTTCTAGGAAAGAGGTCCTGGGGAAATATTTAGCTTTGAGTATCGTTGTTGGAAGAGACTTGACCTTTAAGTTAAACCCTAATTTCTCCTCCTTCCATTGTGGATGTTAGAGATTTCTCTAGTATTTTGCTAACGTGTTTAAGATTTTGTGTTTAACACTTATTAATGTTTTGATATTCGACCCACCTTCATGGCTTTGGGCTTCATTTTGGTACAATGGTTTCCTTTTCATACCTATAAAAATAATACAACAGGACAGTAAAAATATATTAATGCAAAATTCAAAATCAGAAAAATATGGAGTTAAGATTGTTTGGGCAATTGTTTTAAATTTCAAAAAGGGATTTTTGTTTGTTTCTTCTGTCACTGAATTTCACTTACTGCTAGGAACTTGACTTTCTTTCATTTCAGAACCTTCAACTACCTTATTCATGCACGCTTAAACACCAAAAAGACGTGAACTTTAGAATTTCAATTATTTGGTTTTAAAATGCCTCTATAAATACACTATTTTTGCCAAGTTGCTTTCAAACTTACTTAAAGTTAATGTTGCGAATACAGTATCAGACTTAGTATCGGATTGAGTTTTGGTGCAGTACTGTACTAGTACCGTCAATACTGAATACCATTTCGAGTAACTTTTTAAATTTATAAAATAGTCCTTGAATTTTTTTAGAAATTGTAAAATAGTTCATTATCATATTGTACAGTTGTACTGTATACTTTATAAGCTTACATCAACCTTATTTCCAAAAATCATAATAATAATAATAATCACAATTAATATGAAATAACAATAATTTTCAAATATTTCACATATAAATAATAACCATAATTAATGTGAAAATAGACAATTATTATCATATAAACATAAAATTAAGAATAATATAAATTATTTAAAATATTGCAATTTCATCATATAATAAATAATAATTACATCAAAAGTTCAAAACATCCAATAAAAATAATAATAAAGATCCTTAACTTTCAAACTATTACAATTTATCACAAGAGTTCGTGATGAGAAACCAACCAAGTAAAAGTGAAACCTATAACAAAAATATTTACAATTACATTGTACATAAAGAATTTAACATATATATCAAATATAAGTAAAATTAAAAGAAGAGGACCTAGAACTTCATTGAATCGTCTACAGGAGGATATTTGCTATAAACTACACTGACCTCAGTTATCATTTGCTACAAAATCTTTATCATTAAGAGGAGCCACATCATCATTATAATTCAAATTCAATGTACCAAATGACATGTCAATGCTTTTCCAACCAAGATTATCTTCTAAATCGTTCACTTTTATCAAAACTGGTTCCTCAAAAACCCAATCAGCAAGAAGATCGATATTAGCAATAGATATTGGATCAGTTGAACTAATTGTGCTATTAAGACTCCTATTAAACAATAAAATTTAATTATTAGAAAATTATAAAAAATTATATCAAAATTAATAGCATAATAACTTACATTTTCGGAAGCTTTAAATTGTAACGAACAAATACCAAGTCATTCAATCTCTTGTGCCCCAATCTATTCCTTTTCATGGAATGGATGAATTTAAATGTGCTTCAATTCCGTTCACAGCCTATTACAGTCACACATTGACTTAAAATCTGAATTGCAAACCTTTGCAATTCTGGAATACCACTTCTCAATTGATCCCATCAAGAAACTGTAAATCGTAAGATAATAACAGTAGTGTTACAAACAAAATAAAGTGATAACATATTGACTTAAAATTCGAATTGCAAACCTTTGCAATTCTGGAACACCACTTCCAAATTGATCCCATCAAGAAACTATAAATCGTAAGATAACAAAAGCAATCTTATAGACAAAATAAAGTGATAATTAATTTCCAACAAATAAGAAAAAAGAAACAACTAATACGTGGAGAAAATTTTGTTCTTTGTTGAATAGCAATCGACAATCCAAAATCCATAAAAGACAACTTATAAAGCTCTATTTGTGTGGTTATAAGATTTTATATCATTTCATGCCCAACAATTGTTGTAATAGTGAATAACATTCCTCTACTGGTTTCAGTTTTCTTTGCAAAATACGGTCTAAAATATACACTAGGATTCAAAAATGCCCCAGCTGCAAACAAAGGAGAAGAAAGTTGTCTTTCTCATCTCTCATTGATGATTGAAAGATACGATGTATACAAAAAAAGGCCTATGATGATTTAAAGATACGGTGTATACAAAAAAGGCCTATTGTTTAGATTGGCCTTGATTGATTCCTTTGCTCTTTCCATAGCATCCAAAAAATAACTCATTGTTTGCTTTTCTTCACTATTAGCCAATCAAAGCACCCTCACCAAAGGCTCACAAACTTAGATAACAAATTGACATTGAGACCAAAATTCTCTATCTTCCAATATTATGCTAGAAACCTCCAATCCAGCATTAGATATAGCATACTGAGATGCAACTCACTTATCACTTGTAAACATTTGTCTTAACTCTTTCTTTCGTCGAGACAAAAGACTAAAGTGATAAGAAATTTGTGGCAAATCTTGTCACACCAGGACAACACAAATTCTTACTATTGGTAAATTCCTTTCTCATCAAATTCAAAACCCATGCACGATTATAGAAAAACTTGGTCATCTTTTTACTTTCTGCATAGTCTCATCAATAATAGGAAAATACTTAGGATCCGCTATATTCAAGCATTAGGTTAATGCAAAGTGCAACACAAGGAGTCCAAAAAAAAGAATTATACATATTTTGTAACCTCTTTCCTCCCGCTTTATAAGCGGAATCATTGTCAGTAATAAACTGAACAATGTTTTCTGGTCCTACTTCATTCACAACTTCATCAAATATCACAAACAAAGTCTCAATATTCCTAATAAGGTCAGATGCATCAGTAGATTTTAAAAACATAGAGCCATTTGTAGAACCAACCAAAAAATTAATAATAAGCTCTTGTCTCCTATTTGTCCAACCATCACATATGATTAAACATCCATAAGTATCCCAATTTACTCTTATTTCTGCCTAATAACTTCTAATTTCATAAACAAATCAACTCAAAAGTTTACGTCTTAAGTCATCAATCGAAAGAGCTTTAGACTGTAAGATGCTATTGCATCCACCATAGGTTGATAATAGTAAGACTGTGAAGCATTGAATGTTGAACCTGTATCATACCACCATCTAGCTACTGCCATATCGACATTATGAGCCACTTCTCTTGATTGCATTGCACTACGAATTGAAGGTTGGGCTCTAAGAGTTGTTCGTAGTGCAAAAAAACTAGTCACCTGTCTTTTTCTTTTCCTAGCATTAGGTGCATGTGTAACATTATCTTCTTGTTGGGCCTGGGATGGAACACTACCACTACCACTACCATTACCACTACCACTTTCAATATTTCCACAATCATTACAAAAACCAGCAAATGAAGTTCCACTACCAATTTCAAAATTCAACCTTTCCCTTCTATCTTTCTCATGTTGATATTCTTCAAGCAACGTTTTCATCTGCCACTTCACATCATGACTTACTTTTTTTACATGGCTCCACATCTACTTTAACCCCAGCTAAATGCTTCTTTAATTGGGTTATTCCTTCACCTTTTAAGTGCTTGTTACAAAACAAGCAAATAATAAGGTTCCTCATATTGGGAACCAATGCAGCATAAACCTAGGCTAGATTATTGTATCTTCCTGAAGTAGTTTGATCAAGAGTACTTGAACTTCCTTTCATTTGTCTGTAAAAATAAATGAATGCATATATAAAATAAAAACACATAATTTCATTACACAAACACGCATGTCCATCTTATATAATATAACTCATACATTATACACAATTCAATTTCATCGAACATAATTCACCATAAGTCAAAAACTAACAATTCAATTATTCAACAAACACAATTATAGAAAACATACATAAATAATTTCCATTTTCAACAATCACAAAACATACATAAACAATTTCTAACATTTTTCAACAATTTCAATTTAACCATTACAAAACATATATAAACAATTTCCATTCCCAATAATTTTCAACAATTCCATTTCCAACAATTTTGGACAATTTCATTTCTAACAACCAACAATTTCAACCATCACAAATTCACAATTCACAAAATAATGAAATATACATAAACAACTTCAATTTTCAACAAATTCTAACAATTTTCATTTCTTAATTTCAACAATTTCCAACAATTTCATTTATAACATTTTCCAACAATTTCAATTCAACCATTACAAAACATACATAAACAAATTTCATTTCCAACATTTTCCATTCCCAATAATTTTCAACAATTCCATTTTCAACAATTTTGAACAATTTCAATTCAAAACTTCAAACATCACAAAACATACATAAGCAATTTCCATTTTCAAATACAACAATTTCATTTCTAACAACCAACAATTTCATTTCCAACAACCAACAATTTCAATAATCACAAATTCACAATTCACAAAATAATGAAATATATATAAATAATTTCAAATTTGAACATTTCTAACAATTTTCATTTCTTAATTTCAACAATTTCATTTATAACATTTTCCAACAATTTCAATACAACCATTACAAAATATACATAAACAATTTTCATTTCCAACATTTTCCATTTTCAATAATTTTCAACAATTCCATTTTCAAAAATTTTGAACAATTTCAATTCAAAATTTCAAACATCACAAAACATATATAAACAATTTCTATTTCCAACAATTTTCTTTCCAACAACTAACAATTTCATTTCCAACAACCAACAATTTCGACCATCACAAATTCATTTCCAATAATTTCGATTCAACAATTACAAAACATACATAAACAACTTTCATTTCCAATAATTTCCAACAATTTTCATCACAAAACATACCAATAATTTCCAACAATTTTCATCACAAAACATACACAAATAACCAAACACAATGAATTTATTTTTCAGCATATATAAACAATTTTCATTTCCAATAATTTCCAACAAATTTTATTCTACTAATTTTCAACAATTTTCATAAAAAAATATATCAATAATTTCCAACAATTTCCATAACAAAACATACACAGATAACCAATACAATGAATTTGTTTTCCAAATTTAAGAGCAAAAAATACGCCCAAAAAATAAAAAATCTATTTTAGTTTTTTAGATCTGGCGTTGGGAGGGCAGCGGTGGATTGTTGGGTGGTGTCGGGCTATTGCTGGGGGTGTGGTGGTAGTTGCAGGACAGCCGGAGAGTTACTGGCGATGACGGTGAAGAAGAGAGAGAGTGAGAGAGTGAGAGTGTGAGAGAGAAACTAATGAGAAGAATCACAAGGAGAACATGGGTGTGGTGTGGGAGGGAGGGGGTGAGTGAGAGAGTGTGATTTTTTGAATAAAAGAGAGAGAGAGAGAGAGAGAAAATGAAAGGGAGAAAAAAATGAAAAAAAAAGCGGGTAAATGTTAGAGGAAGGGGTTTACTGGCCGGTATTTGGCTGGTATTTTAAATGCAGGCTAGTACCAGAACATTACTTTTTGAATCATTTACTGGCCGATATTCTAGGCTGGTACCAGAACATTACTTTTTGTACCGTTTACTAGCCGGTACGGTATGAAAAAACTGTGCTCTACACATTAACTTTGAACTTAAATAAATTAACGTTTTAAAAGCAAAATCAAAAATTGAGAAGTTTAAGGTTTAAAGATTTAATAGCATTAGAATGTTATAAACTCGATATATCATAAAAATAGAACAAAATTAAAGAATTAAAAATAGAATTAAAAAAGGAAATTATCTTTGTCCATTGAAGAATTAAAGTTTTATGAAATTAAAACTAATCAATTTATTTCATTTATAAAATTTGTTAATTTATAAAAATAAACAATTAATTAATAAAAAACAAACAAGTTTTTAATAACAAGAATTATTAAGATAAATTAAACTACAAAATTTAGTCGATTTAAGATTTTTACAATTGCATCAGTCGAATTAGTTCGAATTTTCAATCATTGGAACAAACTATTTCTTAATTTGATATTTCAAGATAAAATATCAATTCTAACTATTTATTCCTTTTCATTTTAGAATAATTATTAAAGTATTAATTTAGCATTTTTTATCAATTGTGTGACGAAGGTTCACAATACTATCAATTTAAGTTAAATTATTTGTATTATTAAAAATATTAAATATATTTCAACTTTTTATTATATAATGTTCTATATTACTACTTATAAAAAATGTATAAATGTATAGGTTAATGACATAACTTAATTGTGTTAAGTCTCTCTAAGAAATTAATATTTATAATTTTATCTTGAAAAATTATATACGTATTAATAATAATATAATACTTTATAGATAAAATTTTGAACATATATACTAAAGAAAATATTTTAATCCTAATTTATAAAGGTTGGAATTTTAAAGATATATGTCCAAATATTGCTATTTAAAAAAAAAGCTAAATAAAAACTTAAAAGAGGCAATGTACAAAATTGGATAACTAATTACAACATCAAGGTCTATTGCTTAATAAACAAACATATTAGGACTTAAAGTGGTCTAGATAGCCACTTCGGCGCGAAGCTCTATTTTAAGGGTTTAAATCCCTTACAAACAAATTATTATAGTGAGGTTTAGATCAGTTATAGGCTTCAGTGATGCAGTTGTTACAAGACAATTTAATCTTCTCGCAAATTATTTGTTCCTCTATAAAGTTGATAGACCATAAGTACGATACTTTGCCATAATGGGCAGTTGAAGTCAAGAGCTCCAACTAAGCGAAGTTGACTTGGGCAAAGGTGTAAATAACAGATGGGCTGTTTACTTTCTTTTCTACAACTGGACCTACTAAGGTATTTGAGATTTTTAAGCTTTTGCAGTAATTCATTCTTGTTTTTAGTTATCCCTTAGAAAGCTCTTATATTCCTTTCTTTACATAGCTTGGCGATTACGTTTCCCACATAATTTGAAGGCTATGCAATCTCTTTTGTTAGGCATATAAATTCTACTTGACTACTTAATAAGATCAAAGCCGTAAAGAAGGTGGCAGAGGGGAGTTACTTAAATGTTTCAGTCTCCTCTTAAATGTAGTTAGAGTAGTCACGTTCAAAAACAGGTGTTTGATGTTTTCGTCTGCTAGATTGCATCTAGCGAAAACATTCAAGAACCTACCAATTCTATCCTTACAAGAAGTTTACTTTTAAAGGCAAGCTGCAAGGCACCATGCCAAGTTGTACCAATTTACTTTATGGGAGTGGTTTTTGGTGCGACCTCGGTCATGGTCCTTTGTCAGAGATATGAAACTAAAAATAAGTTATTAATGTCATAGGAACTAATAACAAAATCAAAAGTTAAGAAGTTCAAAAGCTCTTCAATTTTACATGGGCCGAATTGTAGATGGCATGAAAACTCAAGAGACAATAGGAGTCAATGACATCATAATTAATCAAGTTAGGCAGGATGTGCAACAAGACTTTCATTCTTGTTTGATTAATTATTTTACGTTAGAAGCATAATTTTCGGCACCTCACTGCTCGTGTCTTGGGATTGTTTAAATCTTTTAAGTTTAATGGGTTGCATTTTAGAAATAGGGTTAATTGCCATAAAAATCCCAAACTTTTGTCAAAATTTTAATTATAGCCCGAACTTTAAAATGTAGCGATAAAATACTCAAACTTTCAATTTTTTTCAATTCTAGCCAAAACTTCAAAAAGTGGCAATAAAATATTCAAACTTTCAATTTTCTTCAATTCTAGCCTGACGGTATATGTTGTTCTCCCGATACCCTTAGCCATTTATTTTATATCTGTTCTTCTGGCGCTCCAAACTACTCTTGCATTACAACGTACTGAATCAGTAAGGTCGTTGGGGCAGTGTAATCTGATTTAGATCATTTTTAATCTTAAAGGAAATACTAACATCGGGCTAGAATTAAAAAATTTTAAAATTTTGAGCATTTTATTACTACTTTTTAAAGTTCGGGCTGTAATTAAAAAATTGACGAAAGTTTGGATTTTTTAAATGTAATTAATCCTTAGAAATATTAGTTTGAGCTTTAATTATTTTGGTGAAAAGCCCATGTTTAAAGGTCTTTAACGTAATTAGGGTTTGTTTCTTTTCAAGAGGTATAAATACATCATAATAAACATTGTTTAGGGATAAATTGGTTGAATAACGAATTCTATAAAGGATGATTTCTTGTCTTCTTCTATTGCATCAATAATATAATTCTTATCAAGGCAAATTTCTATTCTTGTTTTCAACTCAACCTTATTATATGTGTTTCTTTTCATATAATTGATTAGGAGTTCATTAGGGCTAGAGATTTCATTTTGTTCATGTTCTCTCCAAAGTGTATGTTTAAGGAATTTCGAGCCTTTTAGCCTTGAGGTTTCACATCATTTGGTATCAGAGCTTGGATTAGCATAAATTATTATTTATCTTATGTTTATGTGTTGTTATTACTATTATTTTCTATTATTGTTGATCTTATTATTGTGTTTTTCTTTAAAAAATAAAACAAAAAATTAGTAGCTAGAAAAGAAGAAAACGTTGCTATCTTAAAAAAAGGTTAAAAAAGTAAAAAAAGATAATAAAAAAACGAAAAAAATGAGAAAAGGGATGAGGTGTCGGCATTAAAGACTTTAATAAAAACGTTAGCTAGTGTTTAGAAAATTAATTAAAAAATCAATTGCAAAAAACAAGTATCTTTGAAGTTGGTGTGATTTAGGATTTTCTTTGGTGGCTTTTTATTTTGTTTAGTGTCTTTACATCTTTACATTCAAGTTGATATTTCCTCTAGGGGAATTTCAATTCCTACATTTATGCATTAGTTTCGTCATTTTCTTTCATTCTAAGTTCCTATTTTTTTTATCTCTTAGTGTTTTTTTTGTTTCTATTTACACCATAATTAACAAATTAATTTTTGTTAATTTAAATTCTGTATTCTTTTAGGCATCATACATCCTTTCCTTTTGTGTGCCCATGTTCCCTTCATTCATTTCGGTATACTTGCTTTTAGATTTGTGTTCATCATCTTTCTTAGGTATTTTCATTGCAATCCTAAATTTTAATTTGTTGTTTGTGTATTACCTTAACTAAAAATTGAGTTCTGAAGTGCAATTGAAGACAACTAGTTTGAGTGAAAAAAAACTTGAGTGTGTAAGCTTAAAAGAAGGTAAAAGCCAATTTTTAAGTGAAACACGAGTGGAGTGTCATCTTTTGAGTGAAACACATAAGGGAGTGACTTGTGAGGTTATCTTTTATTGCAAACCATTTTTCTTGTAGCTTTTTGTTATAAGAATGGCCAATGGAAGGGATGGAAGGGAAACATTACATGAGAAGGACGACAATATGCCTGATTTGAAAGTGATGTATAAGGCATTCATGAATGACTTTAAGAAGTTATCTACGAGGATGGATGAGATGGATGAGAGAATTAATGAAACCAGTAGACTCCAAATCGTAGTAGATCAATTAGCAGTCATAGGAATCAGGAAGACGAATTGGAAAGAATGTATGACGAGTATGAAGATGAAGTGCAATCTGTGAAGGGTAGAGTAAGGAGGGAAGAAGAAATGGAAAGAAAAGACGGCAACTTTAATGTCATCAAGACGAAAATTCTATCCTTCAAAGGTAGGAATGATGCGAAAGTCTATTTGGAATGGGAAAGAAAGGTGGATATGATTTTTTTTGTCATAACTATTCTAAAGATAAGAAAGTGATATTGGTAGCAGTGAAATTATCTGATTATACATTTGGTAAAGAATGGGAGGAAGAATAAAGAACCACCTATATCCACTTGGAAAGAGATGAAAAGAGTGATGAAAAAGAGGTTTGTACCACCTTATTACTATAGAGAGTTGCACCAGCAGTTACATAGGCTCATACAAGGAACTAGATCAATAAAAGATTATCACAAGAAGATGGAGATACTATTGATTAAAGTTAACATATAAGATGAGGAAGAGGTGACAATGACTCGATTCATGGGTGGATTGAATAGGAAAATTGCTAATGTGGTTAAATTGCAACATTATGTGGAGATGGAGGACTTAGTGAACATTGCCATGAAAGTGGAAAGATAATAAAAACAAAGAAAGGCAGCCAAGTCTTTCTCAAATTCCAATAGCAAATGGAATCTAAAATGGAGCAAAAATGAAGACAAGATGAGGAAGAACTATTCGGATTCCAAAGAGAGGCAATGAGTTAAACAAAGGCAAGGAGAAGAGTACTTTAATTTGAGCTAAGAGGCGAGCAAGTGGAAGCTATAAAACCTTGAGGTCTTGTGTTCCAATCCTGGTGGAGTGGGATTCAAGACCAAAGAGGACAGTACCCAATTATGGGGATTGCAGGGGGTTATGGCTGGGCCTGTTTCCCCTGGATCCTGGGTTGCGGGGGCTTATGGCTGGGCCTGTTTCCCCCGGACCCAACAAAGACACTCGGTCACAACAAATTAATAAATAAAAGTGAGTCTCATATACATTGCATTTATAATGGATAAGTGTGTTTTAAATGATTGAAATGATCAGTTTGATTGCTCTGAATGTGATATGTGATGCTACATGATAAATAAAATGGTGTGAATTATATGTTTGTATGGGTTGATGTGTTGTATGAATTAAGTAAACCATCGAGGATAGTTTTCTCACTGAGTTTGCAAAACTCACCAAAATTGCAACGTTGACATTTCAGGACCGAAAGAGAACACTAGTGACAGAGACTTTCTACAAGAAGCATAGTTCTTGTACTTTTGGATCAGAGAAATAACTCAAAGGTCGGTCAGCTGAGACTGAAGGATTAGATAGAAATTTTTGTATCATTCCTCTTTTATGTAACGTGTTTTGTATTAGGTTTTGATGATATGCATATTTGGATGATTTTGTAAAATTTCAATGTACATATTCGATTTTTATGAAATGAAATGAGGAATTTGGTTTTAAAATATTATGACATTTACGTCATAATTGATGATGCCATGATTAAGTTAATGATATGAGTGCTCTAGCATGCCACTCTTGTGAGGTACATATTCGGACATCACTCAAGATGTCAAGTACGTGTTTTGTGAGAGTGGGATGTTACACTATCGACCACTGAGACAATTATGTGTTGACTATCTTATACAATAACAAGAGTGACATAGATATCTCTAAGAATCCAGTTCAGCATTCAAGAACGAAACATATTGATCTCAGGTATCATTTTATTCGAGAGCTTATAGAAATCAAAACAATCATCTTGTCACATGTATCTACGAAAAAGCAGTTGGTGGATATCTTTACGAAACCTCTTAATGCAGTAAGGTTTGAACTTCTCATAAGGGCTTTGGGACTTTATGCTTTACATTAGTGATGTATTTTATTAAAAAAGAAAAAGTAAAAAAAATGGGGTGTCTTTCATCCAAGAGATTAAGAAATCCCTAAATGTTTTATCAACTCCTCTCCACACATACTATTGTCGCACCTACCTTTGCTCCTTCAACCCATAGTCTCTGCAGCTGCTCCAAGCATGAAGACATCGTCGCACCTGCTTCTGTTCCTTATCCTAACATTCGATCACTGCAGCTACTTTACGCTACAAGACCACGTCGGTGATTTTCCAGAGTCTGGCAACAATCCAGTTCTCTCCATCTTCAATTTTATCTACCACAACATATCCTATAGCTTCGATTGGAGACATATATTCCATATCTGTGTTGGTGTCTTTATTTTCGTGGAAGTTGGTTTATGGTGGATTTCAATAAACATTATCACTACAATGTCGTCTTCTCCTTATTGGGGTTGTTTTTCAAGATCTAGACTTGAAATTGGTTCCCGTTTTTCTCCACCATGAACTAAGGCCCATATTGGTATTGTCTCCTTTCCCCTCTAGATTGATTCAACTTGACTGATTATGGTTAGAATTTGATTGATTGATTGTGGTTGGAATTCGGTTGATTGTGGTCGGTAAATATGGGAAAGAACAATGAGAAGATATTATCTTCGATTTTTGACAAAAGATAGCTACTCCAACACGACGTTCAAATCGTTTAATGTTGAATCCGATCTGGTAAAGGAATTTTACTGTAACTTATCTTATGAAATTCTGAAAGAGGATGCTATGACTTATAGAGTAGTATATATGCGGGGTCAGGTAGTTCGTTTTAATGCTGCTCGTTTAAATATGTTTATAGGATTTGATCATTTGATTGGTGTTCTTCTTTATGATGATGATTGGACTGTCAAATGATTTAATTGCTACAGTACTAACTGGTGGTAAATTGACTGCATGGCCATCTAGCTCTTCTATGCTTACTGAAAAATATTTTGCTCTTTAAATTGATTATGGCCAACTGGATGTCTAGCACATATGTTGTTTTTGTCTACTTGGCACAAGCCAAGTTGATTTACGTGATCGCTATTGGGGTGATATTCAATCTTGGTCGTCTCATCGTTGAAGCTATGTTGGCTATTGAGAGTAAGGCATATTCTTTGTTATATTTTTCATGCTTAATCTCACAGTTTTTATATGCAAATGATGTTCTCAGGATAGAGTCGAGCACACTTGAGTTAGTGACTTTGATGAATATCTCTCCAAGGATTTTTCGACAACCATGGGTTATGGATTTGCCATATACTACTTTGGGTTCCTCGGATGCCATGGGGACAACTTCTGTAAATCCTAATGCAGCTCTCTTTACTGAAATTGAACGGATTGAAGGCATCATTCAAGTAGTTGATGGTGCTCTTCACAATTTAAAGCAGCGAGTTCTTCGCTTCCCCGACACTTCTTGAATTTATCTTTTTGGCATGTATTGTCTCAAAGGGGGAGAATAATTAAGATAGGACTTGTCTACTGCAATTGTATTTTTTTCTCTGTGTGTTTTATTGACTGAAGTTGACTTATGCTTGTGTAATTGAATCTTACATTGAGGGAGAGCATTGTGGATTTCATCTTTATATGTCCAATTATGTTATTTAGGGGGAGTTTAAGAGTTGTGAGAAAATGTCAAAAAGGGGGAGATTGTTAAGATATATTTTATATACCTTTTATTTAGTTTTGGCATCTTAATTGGACATATAAAATATTAATTGTAGTGGGATTAAAAAAGATATGGTTGTCACACTTGTAGTTGTGAAAGAATCCTACACTATATTAAAGTCTATTATCATGCTGCTACTTGAAGTGTTTTACTGCTGGACATGTTAGTAATTGAATGGTGTTAATGTTGGATTGTGTGGAGTTTGCAGATAGAAGAAAATAAAGGGAAGTGATTGTTGCATGTTGGAATTGGCACGTTGTTGTTGCGTGGTTGAAGTGGGATTTTTCTGGCTTGAATGTATCGTGCACGTCTCAAAACATAGCTGATGTTAATCTCATGCGAGGGTGGTATAACAATGATGGAGAGTGCGTTAATTGTTATTGAAAATCACTGCTGCACGTGCATGTTTTTGTGGATTGTTATACACCGTGGCTTAAGGTGTTGATTTTTCCAGATTTGTTTATCTGAGGTTGTGCACATGTTCTGAGTGAAAAACACTACGAGTTAGCTTCTATTTTCTAGACTTAGTCTTCTGGGTTTGTGTGTGAGATATATATGGTGTGTGGAGTATTCCGTATGGTTTAATTGGAGTTATTGAAGCTGGGATGAATCAATTCAACTAGTAGACAGATTTTCTTATGTATTTCGAGAAGCTGAAACCATAAGGAAGTCTTTCTTTTATCTCAAATATATCGTTGTTTTGTTATTTGTTGATTGAGTACCTAAGTTATTTTTATTAATTGTAGTTTAAGTAAAAGTAGCTTAAAAAAATCCTCTGACGAAATTAACATGAGTCGATCGTGTTATTAAATGCAAAAATCTTTCACGGGAAGTGAGGTTGAGAGATAGTTTCAAGAATTGAGCGGTTACTTCAACATGACCTTGTGTAAATTTATTGCACTTTCTTGAAAGAATTAATCTGGATGAGAGCCCTGTGGATGTAAACAAGATGTGCCGAACTGCGTTGTCAAATTTTTGATATTTTTATTATTCCGTTTTGATTGTTGTCATTTTTCGTTTGTGCTAGAGACATGTACGAAAAATTGGAAAGTTAGCGAAACAATTATCACCTTCAATTCTTCAACTTCATCTGTGAAATCCATCAGCCTAGGACTGATGGCCTTCAAGCAGTTATCTTTTACTAATACTGCCTTCATCTTCAATTTTCATAATGAGAACTTGTCTCGACAAACTTTGTAATATCAAATTTAGTTGATATTGCTTCTATCACAAGAATTGATTCCTACTCTCTCCCGTTGAAAAGGAAAATTGCCTCGAATTACCTCCACTTAATATGTAATAAGACTGTAGTAGAATAGGAAAGTTTACAGAAAACGCTGGAGGACAGTAAGGGCAGCAGGTCAGGGAAGGCAAGAACAATCGCTACTTGAGAAAAGATGGACAGCCGTTTGCGAGACTTTGGATATGCCCAAAAAAGACCTGGTCGAGAGTCGAGACTAAGTTGAAGCCAATATCACCGTCAAACCCTACGCACCCATAATCATAAAGCTTGGTGTAGTTCCCACCATAAAGGATCAAATGCTACTTTCTTTTCCTTTTTATTGTTGTTTGTTATTACTATTAATATGTATGCACCTAAAATTGATGCCTTTCTTTTGTACAAAGTCATGTGACAATTCTTACGAGTCTAACTCATGACTTTGGTTAAATAACACGCCGAAAAATTTATTCAAACCTTTTAGACCACTCTTTTTAGTTAAAATTGACCTTTTTCGGGCACTGTGAATCTGTGATCCTTTGTTGTACAGTTACCCTATCATAATCATCCTTAACTTATAATTATGTATATCAATGTTGGTAAATTATTCAAAAGACAAAAGTAAGAGAAACTTTCAAGTTTCTATAACAAGTGGTCCTATTCTGCCGTTGTAAAGTAAGAGAAAGCAAATGGCCTCTCGTGAGGAATGTTCACAAAAAGAAAAGGAAATCAATCAGAAGGTTCGCGTTTCATTTCTTTAAACCAAAAGAGACTTTATCGGGGCACTCTTTAATTTATTCGGTCTTTTCTAAAGTGTATAATTCGTTATGTCCACACAACAACGACTTTTAAAATCAACGCAGTGTAGCAATAATTTAGGGTTAGCAATCATATAAATAGATAATGTTAGGTCAGTAAAGTGTGATTACTATCACTTTTTAAAGTTATTCTCTCATTACTATAATAAATTTAATAAAATAATATTTTTATTCTTAATTCGAATTTTATAATCAAATTCTGACAATTTTCTTAAGGGTCTATAAATAGAGCCGCATGGAACAAAAGAAACCACACTTCTCTGTCAAACTCTTTCCTTTCGTTATAGTTATACCCTCGCTTGCGGCATTAGATTTTAGGTTTATGGTACTTTTCATTTATATATCCTTTCACTAATTCTATCTCCTTCTAACTTGGGGTTCCTACTCACAGTTAATATCCCAACATTTCCATGGAAAATCAAAGAGCAAAGCAAGTTGTATCTGTCTTCATGATTTTGTTCATGATTCTAGTTTGCAGCAGATCATCTGATGCAAGAGTCCTGGTTACTTCGAAGAAACTTGCCAGCCAGCACCTGCTGAGTGACCTAGGGTTTACCCAACCAAAACCGGCTTCTCTTCAACGCCACGGACGCGCCCCCGGCCCAAAGGGACGCTGCCATTCCCCCACGGCTACACCACACCGAGTACCCACTCCTGGACACCCGATGCATCTCAACGGAACTGGTCCCCATAAGTAGGACTTATGCTAGCTCTTTCATGGTTGTCTCTGAATCAGTTTTACATATATACAGCAGTGTATGTCTTACTCTTCAAGTTGGATGCACGAGTGTTTGATTGTGAGATTCTCGTGTATTTAGCACATAAATAGGTTAATTTTCGAGATGAAAGAGGTGGGGTTGGCTTTGAAGAGCTAATTATTGTAAAAAAAAAATGGTTTTCTATTGGTGTGTATTTATAATTATGAATATTATAAATAAATAAATAATATTTTTATTTAATAATATAATTACTAATAATCATTAAATAATGACTAACTAATCTTTAATATCATCTCAGTGCATTCATGATATATGAAAATTGTATTATTAAATAATGCATGTTCTCTCTTTTTATGTTTAAATACAAAAAGAGGAAAATCCCAACCTTGAGTTAGATCTATGTTGGAACTTACTTAAAT
>JANZLH020000005.1:5235275-5246457 GCA_026770325.2 Erythroxylum fimbriatum | reverse complement strand
TTAACTTCTGATTTTATTGTAGAAAATTACAAAAAGATTAAGGATCTATTCAACCCCCCCTTCTAGATCGCTAACAATAAAATTTGTAAAACATTATAACTAAATATGAGATATTTAATAAACAAGGATCAATATGAGATATTAGATCTTTATTTGGGTATAATTGATATTTAATTATAATTACTTATAATTCTAATCAAAGCTTGATTGAAATTAGAATTTAATTTCAATTAAATTACTAAAATGTCCAAAACCTATTATAATTTGGTCTAAGCTCTAATGACACTAGCAGTCCTTGCTTAACTCACTCTGTAATAGTTGCATAATTTATTCAACACGTTTTGTAGATATTGTTAAAGGTCGAAAACTTGTATGGTTATAGTGGTTAAGATGAACTAATTTCATAAACGATTCAAGAGATATGATAAGAAAATGATCAAGCTTTGGAATAAGGTATGAATTACGATTCATGCTTTATTATGATTAATGATTTTATAAAATTTAAAGTTATCTTGATTTTTGAAAAATTAAAAAAATCATAATATTCTACTACACATGGGATCGGATTCTAACCCAAATTTTGTAACAGTTAGGTGAAGGAGCTTCTTGGTATTAATGTTAAAGAATATAGATGGATTTGATGGTGAGAACTCTAGGAGGAGTCCCTTTCCAAGTTGATACATCTGTGTTTCATTCTCTTCCACTAGTGGAAGTCAAGTGTACGTGTTACAAGCTCTGTACACTAACTGGACATCCTGATCCCTTGGGATTTAATAGGAATGTTGTATTGCATATGTTTTGCACAAGTTAGCCAAACTGAATAAAGAGTGGTCTGTGATTAATTCAATAAGCATAGCATGCATTTTGCTGTATGTACTCTATAGAGTGAGTATCGTGTGGTTCCCTGACCAACCCTTCCCGGAACAAACGTGCATTGGTTAGCTAGTACTAACCCCATCAAGGAAGCACTTATATAAGTTGATTTTAACGGACACAATTCATAATACAATTGGTCTACTCTACAATGTTTATAAGAGAGATTGCAAGTGTTGGAGCTTTGACTCGTGGCAAATGTAAGTTGTAGCACACACCACCTTGGGCTTCGGTTGGGTTTGGGTCCAATTGCTGCTCAATTCTGCTGATAAAATACGAGGTTTTTATTAGACTAGCTCAAGAGGAGCATATGGGAGCTCCATCATTAGTATAAAGTTGTTTAAAGTAATTTATTATTATAGGATCCTTTGGATAATCATATTATTGCCCATCACAAACGGTTTTCGGATATGATATTTTTATGATGTTCCATTAAATTTTATTAACATATTTAAACAGAGTCTGTATAAATATGTAAATGAAATTTAATAAAACAAGATTAAAATACGGTAACCCGAAACAGAGAATTTTATGTGATCACAAACGGGCCATTTGAGAAGACCCAACCCAATTGCTCTGCCTTCTTATGATTGTAGATAAATGAAATAATATGATTTTAACTATACATATATACATATATACACACATACACTCTCAATCTTTGGGCCTGAATGATAACTATGAACCCAATCCAATTACACCAGCTCTAAACGACAAGTCCGCTGCAGGAATGAGGAACTACTAAAAAGCGGCAAGATCTACGGGCTTTTGACAATTTTAATATCACGTACTTAACCGCAGTGAATCCAAACTCCTCAACTACAACAAAACCTCAAGAACTCCTCTTCTGCTTGTTCTCGATAGCCACCTTTCTCTCTTACAAAATCAAACGTTAAAACCAGACAAAGAAGAGAAGTCTTTTGTTAAAACTAACTTTGGTGGTTTTTTTAGTTGTTTCGATAATGTATAGAGCGGTTTCACGTCTTCGAGCTCTTAAGGTTTTGTTTCCAAAAAACTCAACTTTCTGTTGGATTTTCCGGAAATAATTGGAAAATTGTTTAAAGTTTCGTTTGTTTGACCAAGTGGGGTTTTAAAGCTCTTGAACGGATTTAATTTCTATGAATAGAAGATGAAAGTTGAAGCCTTTTGACGTTTTATTGATTGAACTCTGCATTTCATTGATAGTGTTATGCAGAAACGAAGTCTCGTTCTGTGGTTCATAGATCTGATTTAATTTGTCTTTCATTTATCGGGTGTTATTTTACGGCTGCTGGCTAGTGATTAGCGATTGATCTCTTTGGGTTTAGTTTGTAAATCAGTTGTTATCTGGTTTTGTCTGATTTATCACGTTCAAATGCGATTTCCCATCCGAATTGTGGACTCTAATTGCTTGCAAAATGTTTAGTTTAACATTGTTGGCAATGGAACCGGGTCTGAGACAGCTCTTAAAGAATCACCCTTCTGGAAAATGGATAGCTCCATATTTTGCGTTCAAACTCTGGTTTCAATGTTTAGTTTACAGCTATAGGAAGAATGTTGCCTGTGTTACATTGGAAGTAGTGACTTCTTTACGTATGTCTAACATTAGCTTAATCATCAGTGAGTCTAAATTTCTGGCTTACTAATTTCCCAGTAAATTTTTGGTGATTATTCTGCCTAAACTACCCATTGACCTTTTTTGGTGTTGTTATTGATTAGGGTGATTTTGGGAAATTAGGAGCCAGCCGGTATGCAACTTCAAGTGCAGTTGCTGTTAGGACCTCCTCACCAGGATGGTTTAGCTGGTTGACCGGAGAACAAGCCAGTTATCTTCCTTCTTTAGATTCCCAACTTGAAGGTGTTTCTCTTCCACCTGCACTACCTGATTATGTTGAGCTAAGCAAGACCATGTCAAAAACCCTTGCAAATGGTCTTAAAATAGCATCAGAAGTATCATCAGTGAGTTCAATTTCACAAGTTCTTACTGTGTCATTACTCTGATGTCTACCTTTTGCTTTTTCGTTAACTTCTAGTTTATAGCAGAATGACAGTTCTTCTTAGTTCTACTTGGTTGTTTTACGATCTCATCAAAGGGTTATTTGTTTGGTTATCTAGAATCCTGCTGCTTCCATAGGTTTGTACATTGATTGTGGTTCCATCTATGAAACACCATTGTCATCTGGGGCTACGCACTTACTTGAGCGAATGGCATTCAAGAGCACAAGGAACAGGAGCCACTTGCGCATTGTTAGGGAAGTGGAGGCAATTGGGGGTAATGTGGCAGCTTCAGCCTCTCGTGAGCAGATGGGATACACATTTGATGCTTTGAAGACCTATGTTCCTGAAATGGTTGAATTGCTTATTGATTCTGTGCGAAATCCTATATTCTTGGATTGGGAAATCAATGAAGAGGTAACCATGTTCAACTGTATTACTTTTCTTCTTAATTTAAAAAAATGAATTGTTTGTACGCATGGTAAATCACCTTCGAGGTTATATCATGTTTATCCTGATTTTCCTACAATATTGTGGGACCTTGGAAGTTGATGTTAGTTCACTATAGTCTATGCTTTGATCACCTTCGGGCACATTTGTAAGGTGCAACTCAACCCGAAACCTTTTCTTGAGAAACTTGTAGATACACGACCACCTGTTTCTATTGACATGTAGAACACTTTTTCTTGCAAATTATCTTTTTCTTTTGGCTGCAAAAATTCAAAATGTGAGGTCTGTTTCTGTTTTACAGGGATAAGATTATAATCGCAATTATAGCTTTATGTGTCAAGACAATTTTCTCATCTTTCATGGATTAATCTTTTATTATGTGGTTCATGCATAATTAACAAAAATATTCACTCATTTTTTAGTTAATACATTTGACACCTATGAATGTGTTGTAAGTTACTATTTGTGTTATTGTCTGTAAACTTGTCCTCACCTTTGACAAAGCAATATTTGCTAAAATATATTTGTGTGAACATGCACATTGTATGATAGTACAGACTTATGTTTGTGCAGCTGAAAAAGGTCAAAGATGAAATTGGAGCACTCTCTAACAATCCTCAGGGCTTACTTCTGGAGGCAATTCATTTAACTGGCTACACAGGAGCATTGGCTAATCCTCTCCTGGCCACAGAATCTGCTCTAAATAGATTAAATTGTGATCTTTTGGAGGAATTTGTAGCTGTAAGACTAGAAAACCTTATGATATGGTATTATAGTTGCTTTTGGTTGTCCCTTCATTAAATAATGCTCATGTATAATTGTAGGAGAACTACACTGCTCCTCGCATGGTACTTGCAGCATCTGGGGTTGAATTTGAACAACTTGTATCTATTGCTGAACCACTTCTTTCTGACCTCCCACTTGTTCCACGTCCTCAAGAGCCAAAATCTTTATATATTGGTGGGGACTATCGCCGTCAAGCTGATTCTCCGGTGGGCATTACACTTATACTTTGCATTTATTGGATTGTTTCTGGTTGCTTTGTATTTCAATGTTCACATGTTTTGTTCCTTATGAGGCCAGATGACACATGTAGCTCTAGCTTTCGAGGTTCCTGGAGGCTGGAATAATGACAAAGAAGCTATAACTTTGACTGTTCTTCAGGTGCAAAATTACTTATTTTGTTCTTTTATTTCGTTTAAAGTGCTAGCATTGAATCACGATTCTTCTGGTCCTGCTGCAGATGCTTATGGGAGGAGGTGGCTCTTTCTCTGCTGGAGGCCCTGGAAAAGGGATGCACTCACGACTGTGTGAGTTATATAGGATGTGCTCTTAACTCACAATTCGATTTAAAATGTCGTTGTCCTTCCAGTTATCTAATCTTACCATCTTCTTTGTCAACCTGAAATCTTTGTTGCTCTTTGTTTCTGTTTCATTTTCAGCAAATTTCTTTCATGGATGCTGAGAACTCCTTTTTAAATTGATTGTTTTTCATTTGTTTGATAACAGATCTCCGAGTATTGAATGAGTACCAACAGCTTCAGTCTTTCTCTGCATTTAACAGCATCTTCAATAATACTGGATTGTTCGGCATCTATGCTAGCACTGTAAGACTAACCACCCATGCAATATTTCTCAAGATTGTGGAGTGCATGTTATGCATAGAAATCGAATGCTGATTTAATATTGTCAGGAGGCATCCACACCTGTATTCATGCTCCTGTATTATGTCAACTATTTTAGCAATTTCCTTATAAACTCTTGGTTGCCTCTAGTCCACCACCTGTTATGAGTTTAGTGCAAAACTTATTAGCCTTCTGTTAATTCAGACCTCCAACTTCGTGGCCAAAGCAGTTGATTTAGCTGTGGGAGAGTTAATTGCAATTGCAATTCCTGGACAAGGTTTGCCTTTTCATTTGTTAAATTCTATGTATTTGATTGCATACTATGTGTATCACAAATCTTCTTGTGGCGTTAACCAACATTTCTCATTTCTTGTGGCAGTAACACAGGGGCAGCTTAATCGTGCAAAAGAGATGACGAAGTCTGCAGTTCTTATGAATTTGGAATCTAGAGTATGTTCCTCCGTTCAACACACATTTCTGCAAATCATGCTTTCTTGACTGGATCAAAGTTGAACATCATTGAAACTCTGGTTCCCCACTTATACTTACTGCGTTTTCTTACGCCTTCTATTAGTTATGAGGTCTTAATATTGTTCTGTAATGGTTTTGCAGCTGGTTGTGGCAGAAGATATAGGAAGGCAGTTTTTGACATATGGAGAAAGGTATTGCTAGAGTATAAGGACCGTTTTTCATTACTTTATCACTCAAGTAAAGAGCATAGGAGCTCAGCTGATCTGGTGTCGCATTAACCATATCCAAAAGGAACACACCCATGCTACCCATGGATGATATGGTTTACATGTGATTAATCCTCCATGCTATAAGCTTTAATCAGAGTAATTTTTTACTATTGATTGATCCATATGGTTAGCCTTGGTGCAAGTCTGAATTAATGTGATATCAGATGCATCTAAACCAAAGTTTGCCTCCTCAGGAAGTCTGCAGAACTGTTCTTGAAGACATTAGACGCAATCACATTGAAGGACATTTCTGACTTTGGAAAGAAGCTTATCTCTTCACCTTTGACAATGGCATCTTATGGAGATGGTAATGTCTTCTCCTGCAAACTGTGTTCAACCCCGCGATTTTGTTCTAAAGTTCTTGTTTAAATTGGTGGCAGTTGTCAATGTCCCCAACTACGACTCTGTTAGCAGCAAGTTCCATGCAAAATAAGAACGAGTCTATGCAGCCACAGCCACAGCCACAACCACAACCAAGCCCTTTGATTTGGTTTCAATTGCTCAAATAAAAAACAATCCAGGAAGAACGTTCCATGTAGACGAAGCAAGCGTGAGCCATCTCTACAATCAATTTTTGGACATGCGAAAATTTTTGTCAATTTTCTTGCATCTCTCTACCATGGAAACCAAGGGATGAGTTCCGGGTTTACGGAATGAAATATGATTCTGTTATTTCTGTGCCCACATTAGTATCATTTAATTTTAGTCACTTCCCAATTGTTCTCTAATGCTTTTACGTATATACTTTAAAATCTTCATATGAATCAAACCTAAATGTTTCATTTTATATAATTTAAGTTAACTTAATTATTAAGCTAATTAATCAACTTGGTAGTTTATTAATGAAGTCCTTTTTTGGTTGCTTTTGGCTGCTTCAGTTGAGACAATCCCATGTGGGGACATAAATATTTAAGCTTACCTCGTATGGTCCTTTCCCATTTTATATGTTATTAGGGTTATTTGAGTAGGTAATTTTCAATATGATAATGATGCAACATTGATGAAAGTCTTGTATATGCAAAATACGCTTTTATGAATGAAGCAAAAACAATATGTGACCGTCACTTTCAAGTTAGGTTAGACATGGCAATATGAAGATGGATGCAGGAGAACAAGTGAAAGTCCCTTCATCGCCTCTACGAATACCCTTTTGGTTAATTAACTATACTACTTCTGAATTGAACCATACAAAGCTTTAAACTTTTGGTATTGAAAGTTGGAAACTTGATTCGTTTTCAATAAAGATAAAATGTTGGGATTGATAATGCATGCATCTCCACTAATTTGTCTTTGAAAGTAGAATTTGATTGTGATCATTTTGGCTTTTCTGATATTAATCTTGCAAAGGGACATCATAAGTTAGGTTCAGAAGGTAATGGATCTCTTTATGTTTAAGGTTGAGATTTTCCACATAGTTACTTGAAGTTTACGCTTTTCTTCTTTCTATACATTACAATTGTTAATGAGAGGGTAAAAAGAAATAGGTTCCATCAACTTAGCTTTGAAATAAATCGAAATATAAATACATAATTCTGACTCTAGTCTTTATTATTTGCCACAAGTTGGCACTTTTAAGCCTAACCTAAATCATAGTTTAGATCTTTCATTCTACCTCCTACTTATCTCATTGGTCTTAGTTTTGCCGTCATATCATTGACTTGCTTGTTAACTTTACAAAGCATGTTCTAAAGCCAAAGCATCAAGCCATGACAAAGCCGAAAAAGAAGAAGCTCTTGAAAAAGTACCATATCAATAAAAAACAAGTAAGCTTTCGAACTAAAGAAAATCGGAAGAACACTTTTGGTAGTGACTTTTTTAGCTTTCTATACATGCTCCATGTAGTTGGTTGTTGATTTTTCTTAGGCCTTGTCTCTTACTCCTCGTGATTGATGCATATGGTACTGCATACACTTTGCTAGGACAACTTAAGATATGAACAACTGTAGAGAAAACATGACCATTTTCTTGTATTCAATCTTTGCTAGCTTTTGCTTTTTAGGGTCTTTTTTATGAAAAAAAATGTTATTAAAACAAGAAAAAAAATCCACTACAAAATATTGAGATTTCACTTCTACAATTGGAATAATGGTAATTTCTTTCTTGGTACTAAGCCATTTTAATGTGTACTCACTGTATTGAGCTTTTTTTTTTTTTTCCTCCTCCCCAGATAAACTAAATAGTTTTGAATTATTAGATCTGACGTGAGGTTGAGTAACCAAATGATTACGGTCTATTGAAATTTTTGTTGCTTAAGGAACTGTTTCAGTAAATAGAAAAGTAGTACATTATTTGAACTATTTTTTTATGCTTGGGTCTTTATTGGTCGTTTTGATCACATTTGTTCTTTTATTATTCTCTAATGATTGCTGCACAAATTTTAATGGATTAATATGGAAACATAAGGCATTTCTATAATGGGAATTCCATGTTAGAACGTAAATTTAGATATATTGGTGGAGATATTGGTACAATTGAATATGTTGACATTAGGAAAATTTATAAGATGGGTAAGAATATAAGGTACCATAAAATTGATAAGGCATATCACAGATACGTGGTATTAACTTCAAAGAGTTATTGAGTCAAACTAAAGTTATGTTAGGCTAGTAAACCTTATGCAAATTCATAAGAATGCTGATGTGTGTGTAACTCATCATTTAGACACATCTTTTCATGCTCCTGAAATATTACATATAATTGGAAGATAGAACTGTAACCATGATGAACATAGTGTAAATATGGATGAACATGGTAAAAATATGGAGGAATAAGGTGTCCATATGGATGAAAATGTAGATGAACGGGGTGCACATGTGAATGAAAATATAGAGGATTAGGGTGCAAAATGGATCAACATGCTGGATATGTTCAATCAGACTTTGATGTAGCCAATTCGGATGACCATCAACCAATTAAAATCGAATCAACTGATATGGTAGTGTTATTAGTACCGATGAATATCCTAGTGGAGAAGAGTTAAGTGAAGCTTTGGGTAGACCCAGTTCAAGTGTTAGGCGTAAACGTACAGGTGTGGCACATGAGCGAAGATTATGAATGGAGTACGGAACCATAAAAGAGTTTAAAGATGATGTTTTTGATTATGCTATATAAATAGGATACAATGTAAGGTTACAAAGGAGTAAGAGTAATCAAATTAGGATAGGGTATATTAATGGATGCCCGTTGGTTTTGTATGTCATATATGATAAGAACAAGAGATGTTTTAGAATAAAAAATTGCAAACCTTATTATAATTGTTTCACAACTAAAACACCAAAATTGGTTTCTACCATATTCTTGATGAGAAACTTCAAGGATAGAATTTTTGAGAAGCCTAGTATCTTAACCGAAAAAATGGTTTAAAAGTGTCGAGAAGAACTCAATATTTTTGTTAATTAAAGCATGTGTAGAAGAGCAAAGACAAAATTGAGGAAAGAGAGAGCAACAAATTATGTTAATGAATAAGTGAGGCTACAAGTTTATGTACTTAAGTTGAAGATAAGCAATCTCAGATCAACAGTGGAGTTACAACTATCAAGGAAACAAGAAAGTACATTGCTATAGTTAATGATATAAGAAAATTTCATTAACTCATTAATACTTTACTAACTTTTGTTATGCATCATATTAATACTTTTATATTTTTATTGTATTTCAAAAGATATACATTTATTTTGATGCCATAAAAAGAGGATGGAAGCATTTAAGACCTATTTTTGAGATTGATGGCTTCTTACTTAAGATAGAGTTCTGAGGCTAATTGTTGAGTTTAGTATGTAAGGATTGTGATAGAGGAATGTATCAATTAGCCTGGGCAATAGTGGCATTAGAAAACACAAATTCATGGATTTAATTTGTTCATAAATTTGTTAGCATTTAATTTAGAATCAAATGATGGTGAAGGACTTATAGTCATATATGATATGTAGAAGGTATCTTCATCTTTATATAGTTATAACTGATTTGATTACAATATGAAATATTAACTAATATCTTTTTAAATTGATTTAGGGATCAGTCAAGGCTGTAGAGGAGACTTTGCCAAATGCAGTTTACTAAATGTGTACTGGATAAACTTTATTCTCTATTCATTCTCTCTCTCTTTGTTTCCAAATTCTCTCTAAGGTTAACTGTCTTGCTCTGTCGAGACCCTCTCTCTCTTGTTCCTCAGATAACAAGCATTTTTCTCACTTTAACATCAAAACCCGGATATCTTTTTCATATACTAATCTCTTCACTATAATATGGTAGCGGTATCTGAAGAGGACACGCTGGTACATGAGATTTATCATCGTCTGACTGTCGAAGAAGACGAAGGTACCTTGGAGTACAATGATGACTCTGCAAATGGAGAACAGGTATCACCAGGAACTGAATGGCAACACTGCGTCATAGGGAGATTGGTGACAGAAAAGATAATTAATTTTCCGATCTTCAAGAAGATTATGGCCAGTTTATGGCGCTCGGTTAAAGGATTATTGATCAAAGAACTTGGGAATAATGTCTTTATTTTCCAGTTTTTCCATCACCTCGATGTGGAAAGAGTGCTGAGGGATGGACCATGAAATTATCAACAACTCCCACTTCTGCTACATCGATTACAACTTAATGAGAATCCTCGCCAAATTAAGCTGGTACGATTAGTGTTGTGGGTTCAAATTCACAATATCCCAAACGGATTTATGTCTGAATGACTAGCAGTGGATGCTAGCAATTATATTGGAGAATACATGGAATCTGACCCACGGAATTTTTTGACAATATGGCGAGACTTTATGCGAATTCGGGTGACAATTGATATCCGGAAACCTCTCAAACGAAAGCTTTTTGTGAAGAAATCACAAGGGGAGAAAGTATGTTTGGATTTCAAATATGAACGGCTGAATACCTTTTGTTACTTCTGCGGCATTGTTGGCCACACGGATCGTTTTTGTCATCTTCTGTATTAACACCCACAAATCCCTCGCGAGAAATTTTCTTATGGCCCATGGTTGAAAGCGGAATCGAGGAGAGTTAACCAGGTAGGAGCTAGATGGCTAAGGTCGGAAACTGATCTTCCGGCAGAATCCAAAGTTAATCTCGCAGACGGTCCAGCGAGAACTGACCCCATTCCGATGAGCTCTGATGACAGAGGAAAGTCAAACAGTAATGCAAAAAATCAAGGGCTGCGAATCACAGCTGCCAATCACATCAGTGGATCACGGAGTCAAGAGATACAGCTTCAGGCAGTAAATGCGATAACGGCAAATCCCGCTAATATTGCGCCCTTCCCATATCCAGCAGAAGACACAATAGTAATTGTTGATTCTAAGCGCCGACGCCTCTAGGAAGAAATGGCGCTTGTCAATGTTGACATGGATGAAGAATATATCCCGAGTACTTTAGAGGCTGGGCCAAAAAACTTGAAATCGGTGGGCTTTATTTCTGAAGCCCACCGCAACACATGAGTACCTTAAGTTGGAACTGTCGGGGGCTTGGGAACCCCCGAACAGTCCGAGCATTGCAGGACATTGTGTCCGA
>JANZLH020000005.1:5200201-5216473 GCA_026770325.2 Erythroxylum fimbriatum | reverse complement strand
ACTCTTCTAATCACCATGTAAGCAAGAAAGGCAAAACTATAACATAAACCATGAATTATCAAACATAAACTATGCTGAAATTTTCCAAAAATTGCGAAACTTGAATTTAAGCCTAATTACCTTCCTCTTTCCCTTTTTCCTTTCTTTTCTTTCTCTTTTATTCTTTCTTGCAAAACTCTTCAAACTAAGGCATAAAAATCCTAATTACCTTAAGATACACATGCTGAAAAATTCTAAGGCTTGGGAAAACTTGCATTTCAACTATCCTAATCTTCCCTATATCCTCAAATACCTTATTTAACCTTAAACAAAGCATAAAAACCTTACTTAACATAAGATCAACATGCTGGAAAATTTGACAGTATGGAAACTCTTGACTTAAATCCTACATAATCTCACTTATACTTTCTCTAACCCATAACAACTAAAACCTCTTTCAAACCTAGTCAAACTTGTCACAAAACCCACCTTATACACACTCACTATAAGCTGATTTTTCTCTTTTTCTTTTTAAAATTCTTCTTCTTTCTTTTTCCTTCATACAATCATTCTCCTTCATACATCACTCTTTCAACCACCATTTTTAGCATAAAAGGCAAAATTCTAACCAAAACCATGAATTAACAAAAATAAACAATGCTGGAATTTTTTTCAAGCCTCCATTCTCTTCTTCTTTCCTTCCTTTTTTCATAATTCATTCTTCAAACCACCTTCATTAAACACATTAAACACAAAAACCCTAATTTTTCAAGAGACATCAATGCTGGAATTTCAAAAAAACAAGGAAAACATGAGATTTCTTTCATATAACCTTAGCCATACCTTATCTAACCCATTAGCATCAAAACTAATCTCAATAGCCAACAAATTTTGAAAAATCCCTTACCTATATGAAACCCACAAAAATCAGATTTTGATAAACCTCCATGAAAGCTTAAACCATTTTCTTTTCTTTTCTTTCTCTAATCATTCATTCAAACTACCATGATTAAGTAAGAAAGGCAAAAACTATAACAATATAACCAACAAATTTCGAAACCCTAATCTTGAAAATGAACCCACGAAAATTCTGATTTTCTCAACTTCCATTACCTCTTCTTTTTCCTTTTTCTTTCTTTTCTTTCCTACTCAACTTACTCTTTCATCTTCCAATCACCATTTTGAAGCAAGAAAAATAAACTCTAACATAAAACCATAATTTTCGAAATCCCTAACCCATGCAATCTACAACCCTTCCTCTTTCCCTTACCTTCATATCTTACTCTTCAAACCACTATGCTTAAGCAAGAAAGGAGGAACCATAACACAAAACCAAGAAATTTCGAATTCTTACCTTAGGAATGAAAACCCACGAAATCCTCTTCCACTTTGTTCTTCAAGAAAACACTCACAAGCCCTTTTCTACACCAAGACAAGTTAAAACCCTAACCTCTCTTCTTCTTTTCTTCATCTTCTTCTTCTTCCTTTGGCTAGCCGAAACTTCCTTCTCCATCTTCTCTTCTTGGACATTTTCGAATGCTTCTCTTTTTGTTTTCCCTTGGTGGTTTCGTGAATGGTCTAGAAGAGACTTAAGAAATCACTTACACCTAAGTGAAAACGACAATGCATCATCCTTGCCCCTTAATTTTCGTCCACATCATCAATCTAACCTTTTAAATCCTAAGGCAAAAACGACAAAGTCCATCACCTAGACACACTTGCTTCTTTTCCTCATTTTAGTAAGTCTTCTCCTTATATTTGCAACTTAAGCCTTGACTTTTATTTACTAACTCACTTAAAGCTTAGGCCCACTTAGCCCACTTCCTCCTTTCCCTCCTTAAACTTTCACCAATTTCAAACTTTCCCTCCTTCCAACTTAAAAATTCGTGGGCTCCCATTTAAAATGGCAAAGCCATTTAAAAGCCCAATTCCTTCCCTTCTCCTTCATTTAATTACAATTGACATGGACCTAGCCCAAAATGCTTTTATTCTTCTACATTTAAAAGATATATCAAAGGCTACAAGCCCAATTCTTCTTTATTCCATAGTATAAAAATAATTACAAGGCCCATCTTTATAAACCAATACCATCTTATTCTATTTAAATTCTAATAATTCATAAAACTCTCAATTCCTCCATTTAATCTTTATTAGTCTAAACAAATATAACCCTCAATTCATATAATTCTTTTAATACTAACCATGCAACACAAATAATAATTTTATCAACAAATCAAATTTCACTAAATCCCTTCATTTAATAATCATAACTTAAACAATAAAATTCTCAATTTATTCCAACCAAATTAGAATTATCAAACTAAAATCTTAAAATAATTGAAACATGTCTCAAAATAATTTAAACATCCTTAATCCGAATCGGGGCCCAACAACTAGTGTAGTTTCTGATACAACCCAAGTTGAGACTATTAAAGATAGGCTTCTTATAGAGGATGAAAATACCAGTGTTGTTGTGATGGGTGTGCTTAATGGTGTTGTGGATGTAGTTAATGATGGTGAAGTCAACCTATAGGTTCCAACTGGAAAAATGGCTCAAGTTGTAGACAATGGTATTCAATTAGTTGGATTGAGAACTGAACAAATTGTTACAAATATTTCTCAGGAACAGACAACACTTGACAACTCCAATGTAGACAATATGGAGAGTCCGGACGGTGGAGTGGATGATTTCACCTCCTAGTATTTAGAGCATTGTTAGATGGATTAGACCATTATGTTGACTCCATTAACAACTGTTGGGCAAACTGTGAATCAGAAGACAGGGGATATCATCTCTTAAGAACAAGCAGAGGACAGTGATAGTCCACTAGCTGTAGCCCTAAGTCTCTGACATCCTTGGAGATTTTTATGTGCAATACATACTTAGAAAAAGAAAATCATCATGGAAGAGAAAACAAAATCCCAAATAACGGAAGGGAAAACAAAATCCCAAATACCAAGGGATTAAATGATTCTCATAAACCAGAAATGATGAATGAGCTTTTCCATGAAGATGAAACATTAGTGTTGTCTATACTTGTTTCTCGTTGTTGTCTATATTGCAGACAATTACATTGCCTTACTTAGGGAGTTTTGTTTTTGGTCATATTACAACATGATAGTAGCCTTAACACCTTGAACTCGTAGTAATGTAGATTTAGTTTTAACTATAATTAAATTTTAATTTTTAAAAAAAGGTTAAGACTAAAGATAACAATTTCAATGATAACTGAAAACAATTCTTTGTTCCTACAAACTTACATTTTTGTTAATCTTAATGTTGCTTCATGCAATAATTTGATTATAAATGTAATCTTTAGATACTTAGTATTGTTTTGAACTTTCTGAGTTGATATTAAACCCCGTAATACGTTTTTGTATGTCTCATTTCTGCCCTCACACTTATTAGGGTGCTTTTCCTTTATCATTTTCTTATGTTTTGTAGATATACTAAAATTCTTCTAATGATTTTACTATCTACTTGGATTGTAAGGAAACAATTTACACAAATCAGGAGGTAAGGAAAATGCCCTAATTTTTACTTTTGGATCTTGTTGGCTTGGGATAGGTTTATTTGTACATTTTGTTTGGTAAATTTGACTTTTTGGTGTCGGCAATGTTGTCTATCGTAATATTGTGTTTAGCATGATCTCTTTAGGCCCTATATGATTTTAGAATTTAATCTATTGATTTTTCAGTAATTGGTTCATGGCATTTGTTTTTATGTAAGCTTGACAGTTTAGCCTGGGCCTTGCCCGGCCTAGCTAGAAGTCAACAAGTTAGACCCAAGTTTACAGGATAGCAAGCTGAGCCTTAAGCTTTCTTCTAAATTAGGCTTCGGGTCGAGACCGGCTCGACCTAAGGTTGACATGTATAGGTAAAACAATTTAGTTTTGAATAAAATAAATTTTCCTATTTTTAATTTTAAAAATAATTTTTTTGGGCCAAGTTGGGCTTCGGGCACTGTTTGGGCCAGATCAGGATCAAACTTGGCCCATATCAAGCCTAAGATGATATCATGATGTGGAAAGTTTGGGCAGTGGAGTAAATGATTTCACCTCTTAGTATTTGGATTAAGCCAACATGTTGATTCCATTAACAACTATTGGGCAAACTGTGAATCAGGGGATAGGGGATAGGGGATATCATCTCTCAAGAACAAGCAAAGGACAGTGATACTCCATTAGCTGAAGCCCCAAGTCCTTGACATCTCTGGAGATTTTTGTGTGCAATTCAAAATTAGAAAAAGGAAATCAGCACGAAAGAGAAAACAAAATGCCAAATACCAAGTGGTTAAATGACCCTTATAAACCAGAAATAGTGAATGAACTTTTCCATGAAGATGAAACATTAGTGTTGCCTATACTTGTTTCCGTTGTTGTCTATATTGCAGACAATTACATTGCCTTACTTAGGGAGTTTTGTTTTTGGTCATATTATAATATGATGGTAGGCTTAACACCTTGAACTCGTCATAATGTGGATTTAGTTTTAACTATAATTAAATTTTAATTTTTTTGAAAAAGGTTACGACTGAAGGTAACAATTTCAATGATAACTTAAAACAATTCTTTATTTATACAAAATTACATTTTTGTTAATCTTAATGTTGCCTGAAGCAATAATCTGATTATAAACATAATCTTTAGATACTTGGTATTAACTTTCTGAGCTGATATTAAACACCCTAATATATTTTTGTATGTCTCATTTATGCCCTCACACTTATTAGGGTGCTTTTTCTTTATCATTTTCTTATGTTTTGTAGATAGACTAAAATTCTTGTAATGATTTTATGCTCTACTTGGATTGTAAAAAATTGGGTGAAATAATTTACACAAATAAGGGGGTAATGCAAATGCCCTAATTTTTATTTTTGGATCTTATCATCTTGTGGTAGGTTTATTTGTACATTTTGTTTGGTAAATTTGACTTTGTGGTGTCAGCAATGTTGTGTATAGTAATATTGTGTATAGTTGTGATCTCTTTAGGCCCCATATGGTTTTAGAATTCAATCTATTGATTTTTCAGTAATTGGTTCATGGCATCTGTCTCTATGTAAGCTTGACAATTTACCCTGAGCATTGTCCGACCTAGCTAGAAGTCAATAGGTCAGACACAAGTTTACAGGATCTCGAGCTGAGCCTTGAGCTTTTTTCTAAATTAGGCTTTGGGTCAAAACCGGCTTGGCCTAAAGTTGGCATATGTAGATAATGTTGTTTTGAATAAAATAATGTTTAATTTTCTTTTTAATTTTAAAAATAAAATTTTTGGGGCCAAGCTAGGTTTCGGGCGCCAATTGGGACAGATCAGGATTGAACTTGGCCCTATCAGGCATCAGGTTAGCCCGCACCCCCATCGCTATGTCTATGTGAGTTGGACAAGTGGACAGTCAAGGGGCCAACATAGACACGCTATGTGTTGGTCCATCTTATGTTAAAGGGGAGGTAAATATGAAGTAGATGGACTGATTTCTAGTACAATCTTTGTTATGATTAGCATTATAAAGCTAACCTTTGGTCACCTTTATAGGAAGATTTTTTCTTTATATTGCACAATATACTGGCAAAAATCGAAGAATTTGGGAGATGTTTGTTGTCATGTTCTCTGTATAGTATCCGAAACCAAGAATGATGTTCTGCAGAAACGGCGTCAGCATCATGATGTTCCTTTTTTTAGTATAGACTTTTTTTTTTTGGTCTCCTAGGAGGTGTCCACTGGGTCAAAGCCGGTGACTAATCCCCCTTCGCGGTACTGATACATCCCTTGCGGGGCTGCCGCTGGCCCAGGAGTTTGTTGCATTCCCAAAGGCAGGGATCGAACCCGGAACCTCTTGGTTAAGCGACGAAGGCATGCGCCACCTACGCCAACCCACTACTATACCTATCAACAGTTTTAAGGTATTAATTTTCCTTTTGTCAGTAGCAAAGCAAAAACTCCTACGTTGGATAAATTGTCCCTCCTTAACATTCGAGACAAATGCAGGTTTTGCATCCATGCCTCGGGATCTACGGGATACATCATTTTTTATTATCACTTTTTTAGGAATATATGGACTTCAGTTCAATCATTATATCCCTTTAAGCTGCTCAACCACGAATATACTTGTCATCCTCAATAGTATTGCCTCTATAAACCAATTGGAACTTAATTTCATAGCTTATTAGCTTTTGGGTGCATTATATATATATAGAATTTCAAATAAATAAATTCGAGTATCTTTGTGAATTAGGAAAAATATGATGTTCAAGTTGAAAAATGGTTAAGAGAGCAGTTTTACATCCATAACTTGTAGCTTAAACTAAAACTCGTAAATGCAATTTCAATTGTATTAGTTGTCACAAGAGAGTTACTCTGAATGCTTATAGTTGTCAAGATTCAGTTTCGAAACTCCTACACTTGCCATCTAAATGCAATTTCAATTGTATTACTTGTCACAAGAGAGTTACTCTCAATGCTTCAAATTGTATGTAAATTTTTGTTCATTTCTTTGTCTCAACAATGCAATAAGGAGTTAAAACGTTTTCGTATCCCAACTATCTGATTTCTCCTTTCTAAACATAAATTTTCTAAAATTTGATGACAACTATTCTACCAATACTTTTTATCATTATAACTTAAATACTTGATAGTTATTATTATAAGGCCAAGCCACCTGAAAAGTGTTTTTTAGGAATTCATTGCAACAACAAAAGCAGCAGCAGTAATACTAATAATAGTAGTTTTATTACTTTATAAAAATACAGGCAATCTGCTCATCTTGCAAGGGTTGGATCAACTATAGCTACACACCTCCCATACAGTTGATCGCTCTTTGCTATATATTCTGATAACCGTGACTTGAAACTTGGGCCATTAGCAATGTACTTGACAAATTCGTCATGACATGTTTTTCCGATTAATATGAGAGCAAGACAACAATCATCAGAAGTTGTTCCATCTTCAAATATTGTCTCAAATATTTCCTTCACGCAAGTTATGTTAGTTCCTTGAATACATGCATCCAGGAACTTGAAGTATCCAGGTCTTGGCTCTGGTAGAGGTGCACCCTGATGGGGAAAATATATTGCAGATGCAATTTGAGGAGAGACGAAGATTACCACAGCTGCCATAAACATTGATGCAAATATAGTAAGGCTGTTGAGTTTGGCCATGTTATAACACCAAAACACCCTGTTATAAGTGTCTTTCGGGATTTATTGGATGAGAAGAAAATAGAACTAGGTTGATATTTATAATGATAAAAGGAGGTTTAACTTATAATAATAACCTACAAGTTCTTAAATAATAATGAATGAAGAAGTGAGTTTCTAAGTTCATAAGTTAAAAGGAGGTTTAACTTATATGTGAAAAGTAACAATGAACATTTATGAACTTATAAATATCAATAAGAATAAAAATTTACATAATGTACATTTTTTTTTTTTGGTAAATCAGAAGAATATATTAGAGAGAAAATTATGTACAAAGAGTCCAGTTACAAGTGCCCTAAGAGGCACAGCAAGCTAAAAACAATCTAGATACTACCAACCAAGATGAAACAAATGAGGAAAACACACCGTCAATCAAAAGTACAACTCTAGAAATACCACGGAAACAAAGCAAATTATAACTAAAAGAAGAGCGACCGAATATCAGTAGCCCAAACGAAGCAAACCAACAGAAAACTACTCAAAGACACTCCGAGCTCCGAAGGAACCACCGGGGGTAAAAATTTACATAATGTACATTTAGCAAGAAAAATGTATGTTTCCTCATTTTTTAAAAAGAAATTAACTAAATTAATAAACCATGAAAGGGGTTCAAAAAATGTACAAAAATAATGAGTCTCAATTGGCCCGAAACAATCCTGACAACTAAAAGCATTGAGAGTGTAACTCTCTTCTTACATTTAATACAATTGAAATTGCATTTAGACGGGTATAGTAGGAGTTTTAGTTTACTGTTATGGATGTAAAACTGCTCTCTTAACCATTTTTCAAGTTGTACTATCACTTGAACATCATATTTTTCACCCAAAAGTTATTAAGCTGTTGATGAAAGTCCCAATTGGTTTTTAGATGCAATACTATTGAGGGTTGAACATCCTAAAGGGACATAATGATTGAACTAAACTCCATATATTCCTGAAAAAGTGATAATAAAAAATGGCAAATCACATAAAAGAGCCCCTGTGATATACTTGATTATTCATTTTAGCCCCTGTGTTTTTAATTCGTTCACTTTAGCCCCCTGTGTTTTTTATTCTCATTCAAGATACCCCAATTGGGTATTTTCGGATAAATTTGCCCTTAGATTATTGAAATGCATTTTTTTAATCTCTTGATTCCAAAGGCAAATTTGTCCGAAAATACCCAATTGAGGTATCTTGAATGAGAATAAAAAACACAGAAGTTAAGGTGAACGAATTAAAAACATAAGGACTAAGATGAATAATCAAGTATATCACAGGGGCTCTTTTATAAGATTTGCCGAAATACTAGCTATATAAAAGTACAATAATAGATAGACAGATGAGTTATTTTTTGAAGTTATTGAAGAAACAGAAGAATCTTTAACCAAATTTGCATTTGGGCTTGGTTCCAAGTCAAGCTTGGCATAGATACTAAATTGTTTCTTGTCCTCCAATCTTCACGGAAAGGCAAGGTCTAAAAGAAACTAATTTGCACGCCAATTACTTCAAAACAAAGACTTGGACTTGGACTATTCTTATTGTACTTGTTCAACTTTTGTGTTCAAAGTCGGCTTAAGAAAAGAACAACAAGCAGTTGGGCTAGATCCTTGTTCAAAGTATATTTTGTCTAAAAATGCCCTAGGCCTAATATTCTTTAGCCATATGAAGTACGGATGAAAACTTATGTTTACTCTTCTTCACATTTATAGATTATTGTACGTAAGATGTGGGTTATTTATTGATTGAATATATATAATTTTGTCTTTACTTAAATTGGTTTCTGAATATCTTAATTATATACTTTATCCCTTTAGACCCATTTAAAGCATGGAAAAAATCAATCTCCATCTGTCATTCAATTATTTTTGAAGGCAGTCCAAGTCCAACACAACCCTGACTAAGAAATGGGTGCATGAGAACTTTGTTACAACCAGCAATAACTTAACATAATCAAACTATCACGTTTTTGTTTTGAAAAAAAGAAAAAGTACCCATATTGTTACTAGGCTTTCACGGGTCTTGGGAAGCCATATAGAAGTGGGCCGGTCCTCAGTGCATCCGGTCTTTTCTCTGGCTGGTGGCTAAGGGGAAATTGTTAACCAACAAGCAACGTGTGGTCCGCCATCTGACTATGGAGAATGGTTGTAATTTCTGTGGCCAAGAGGAATCGATTTTACACGCTTTACGGGACTGTTCTCGGGTTAAATCCTTCTGGCACAAATTTCCTCAAGAGGTGGTTGGTGGAGACTTCTTCAGTCAAGAGGAGGGCCTCTGGCTCAGGACAAACCTTGGGCATAATGTTCAACTGGATCAGGCAGCGTGGCCTACGATTTTTGGTGTAGCCTGTTGGTTTTTTTGAAAATGGCGTAATCAAAGCATTTTTTAGTCGGAGTTTGTTTGGCCTCTCGTCGGGTTCACCGTTGTCCTGGACTATACTCGTTGGATTACCCGCGCCAGTGCGATGGAAAATCGGGTCTTTCAGGGCCAAGGAATACCTTTGGGTACCTTAGTCGGGTGGACTAAACCCATTGAAGGATGGGTCAAGCTTAATACGGATGGTGCCGTGAGACCAGGGTCCAATATAGCTTCCGCAGGCGGAATAATCAGAAACTGTCAGGGGCACTGGTGTGTCGGCTTTTTATAGCATATTGGCATCGGCGACCCTCTGTTAACCGAACTCTGGGGGGTCTATTCGGGTCTCATGTTGACTTGGGATTGGGGGTATAGGCGCGTGATTGTGGAAGTGGACTCGCTGGAGGTAATTAATATTCTTTCTTCTTCCCACAGTGATTTGACTGGGAATTCTTTTTTGGTGACAGGTATCCGAGCCTTGATTCTATAAGCATGGGAGGTACAACTTCAGCATGCACATCGTGAAGGGAATCAGCGCAGTGTGCCAATCACTTGGCCCATTTGGCCTTTTTCGCTGAACCGGGCACGCATGACCTTTAGAAGCCACCACCAAGCATTTTGGATGTCCTTTCCCGAGACCTTAATGGAACCCTGTACAATCGAACCCTTTATAGGGGTCTAAACGTTACGCGCTAGTCGTTTTGTTTTTTCTTTCCCTTGTATCAAAAAAAAAAAAAAAGACATATAAGCTTAAAGATATGTCCCCAGTTAAATCTTCGTCACTACAATATTGCAAAAATAATTTTGACAATTGAAGAACATTAGGAGATATTCACGTTGGACAAGTTTCTAGTCCCTGTACTGCCTAATATGTACTTATAATGTCCAATCGAACAGGTTTTAAAAAAATTACAAAGATGATTTTAGTATAAATTCTTAAAGTTATTTTTCAAAGGAGACCTACCTCCAGAAAAGCAACGGTTAATCATTTATATCTCTTGAAATACTTATCATAATGCTTCTAAAAGATCTATGGTAGGTTAAATACGTTCATTGATATCGTATAAATCATAGTCCACAATTAATATAATGTTATACTTTTATTAAGACGTGTGTCAGCTTAAGCCCATGCTTTTTTAATTCTAAGAAAGAACATGTTTATTGATTTATTCCCCCATGAATTTTATTTGAAATTGAAGAAAAGTGAATGTAAAAATGATATATCCTGATGTAAATTGAATTCGTGTTGGTGGACTGATGTCAATTTGATAGCCTTGTAAAACTAATTATTAATAGATTAGAGGTATTTTCGGTAGAGACATTTTGATTCTCAAGCTAATAAAGTTGAAAGATAATAAGTATGTACGAAGATTACCAATTATACTTAATGAAAGTGGCCATGAGAATTTACCTTGGGTGACTTTCTTTTATTAACAATCCCTTTGATGTATAATTGGAATCTAACTATTCTGAATATAGTTAAACAAAACATCTTCTAAGTAAATTAGCTGGGATTTGATTAGGGCTCTACTTCCTTACATAGTTAAATCCTACATTAATCTGACTTACCTTTCTTGATTAATTAGATCTCTTACATGGGTCTGGAGTATGCAAACCTGTAAGAGATTAATAGGCCTTATAGTTCAACTCAAACTCCATCCATACACTCATTAAGTGTGTATTATTTTCTCTAATTTCTTATCAAAACATTAGTTCTCGAGAATGAGACTTCTAAGGATGGTAGTTTAATTGAAGTACCCTTCAGACCATCCTAAAATCACTCATAAATCAATCAACACTTAAGACTATAGGTCTGCAAAGAGTAGGTAAATTGTAATCCAAGAATGCTTTTAAAATGCCAACAATAAATCTATAGGCTTATTGGAGACAAAAATATAAGTGAGATAACACAAACACCTAATGATAAGTCACCCAAAACATTATGCTTTTTCCATATTGATAACTATCTTCAACAACTCATCGCAGGCTTTTCTTTAATAGGCCTGCTTACATTAGAGTGGAAACTTGCTTCAATAGCATATCGATCTCTAATTTTTTAATAGACATATATACAGAAGATAGGTTGATAATTTGCCTATAATCATCCATCTGTAGCTTCACATATCTTTGAGTTTCTTTTGATAGGCTTAATCGAGACAAACTAAAGTTTCAGTAAGAATTATCCCTTGAAAGTTTTAATAGGAATAGTTTGGCGAATATTCCATGTGAATATAGTTGTCATATTGACATTTTTATTGCCTATAAAAGGTGAATCATTATTCAATCTTAGTCATTAACCCAAATCAATCTCAAGCATTCATCTTTCTATATAAGGATTAATGTGTGAGATAACTCACTCTAGTCATCTTTAGAGAGTTATAATTAGAGTGAAAAACAACACCCTTGTTTTTGATTAGTTACTCTTCTTAAGATGAAGTCCATATTAAGGTGATCAATAGACATTTTCACCCATAGATAAGTTCACATATATCTTTATAAGTCATAGAAAGTAACATACATGATAGAAATTTAGGGAGTAAAACACATATATAGTTTCAATAGTTTTAGCTTCAACAACTATAACAATTAATATAAAATTAGTTATCTTCAACCATAGGAACCACAAACCATAATGATGTAGGATCCGTAACCTCTAATTGTAGGAACCACAACCATGAGTCCCTTTGGTTTATAGAAAATCCTTTCTACATCACTCGTAGTAATTATCCCCCCTTTCTAAGTATTGTTGTATGAGCTTGGATCAATCAGGTTTGGTAATAGGTTCTACATCTAAACCTCACAATTAGATTTCAGCTTGGAGACTTCAACGAGAATTTTAAAGTATGCTACACCTGAATAAGTTGTATAGTATTAAATTCAAGAATATGAGGAAATAGTTCCACATCTCTAAGGTGATCTTAATCATGTTTCCTAACGATGATGAAAGAGTATATATGTTGCTTCAATCTTAAAAAGTTGTTTTATTACGACACTTTTAAGTGTGGTCTTCAATTTTCTCTCCATCCTACTATTAAGAAGATGTTAACACGGTAGGCCTGAATCTCAATCAATTATATTCGCACGCCTAAATTTTGTTAGTTGGGTTCAACGTTGCCTATCACATCAAAGAGGTGCCCTTAACCTTGAATTATTCAAGTACATGCATTTTATAGGTCTATGGGGACATATAATGAGTGGTACAACTTGAGCGCAAGGCATGGTATCAAATGTTTCAAATGGGCATTAGTGTAGGTTTCTTCCCTTTATTGGGATAAAAAAATTACAAAGTGTCAAACCTTTCTAAATATTTTTCTTAAGTGTTAAACAATTTAAAGTTTTTAATTGTCTAAACTTTTAAAAGTTGGTAATTTATTTTTAAAAGTTATCTCTATTAATATTTCACTAATGTAGTTGGTAGAGTATGTGAAAACTGACATTTAGATGAGTTATATGATAACTCCTTCCCTTTATGATTTTTAGAACTAGTGAAGTGACTATATTTCAAATATACAATCACTATTGTGTTTATTATATAAGGGACTCAAAAACTACGTTGATGAAGAAAAAGAGTCATATAATCACTCTAAATTTCAATCTTCATATGTTGCATCAGTCATATTCATAACATATTAATAAAGATAATATTTTGAACTAAGCAATTTGATCTTTTTAAAAATTTAGACACTTAATAAAAAACTTTAAAAGGATGGACAATGAAGTGAAAAATCCAAAAAGGTTTAGTAATTTTTAATTCATTATCTCTTCTTTATTCCTTCCCTTTAATGCTTACATATATCTTTCTGATATCCATATTATGTTATAGTTAGCCATGAACGTTTTGAAGATCTTAGCTTGGGTTAAGGTAGCAAAGGAGAATAGCTTACCAATATCATCTTCCAAAGAGAGGAATGAAGAAGTAAACGGTAACTAATAACAATGAGGTCATTGTCATCAAGCCAACTATTCCTACTGTACGTAACCTTGTCTCCATGCCTTCTTGACTTTTGAATTCAGCTCTTCAAGCTGTCCTTCTTGTTTAAAGTAGACATATGTAGGGAAAGAAGAGTATTTTTCCCCAACCTTAACTTGAAGAATACTATTACAATCTTTGGTTAGGTTAAAAATGGGTTTGAGTTTAACTGTGGGATGGTCCTCCCTAGGTATAGAAAAAGTATAAAAGAGATGCAAGTTGACTACGTTCGCATATTTGCTATTTGCTAAACGACAACTTACTAAGGTAAATTTTACTTCTCATTTTTTTGTCTCCTTTTTTTTAGACTTGACTTTGTATTTTATTTTTCAGGTTTTCACCTTTGTAGTCATGGCCTACGAAAAATATGCCAAAGAACTTAACAAGGTTGTAAAGGAGAAGACATTGGCTTAAACACAACTATAAAGGCCTATAGAAATGATAGATTTAAAGGCTTATAGAAGATCATACAAAAGAATTTCTAAACCTTTCATTTATAGACTTGAATATTGCTTATATATATATCTAGAGAGCCTGAGCTCACTCCAAATTAGGAGCCAAATGAGTTTTGTACCGCTAATGGGGAAGCTGAGGTCTCTCAACCTTGGTGATGTATACCTACTTTGTTTAGTAGAGCACCCCCGGTCTGTCTAGGCATTTGTTTTCTTTTCCTTTTTTTATTCTCCTTATATATACAGGTTTAAATGTCGAAATGCCTTGGTGCATTTAACTCATTTAAATTTCAATTTATGAAATTTAGCTTTGGCATATATCTCACGAGCTTGACTTTATGAATAACTCTTATAAGTATATTCAACTTCTTTATGAGGCCTATGAAGTCTAGCTCCAATAACTTAATCAATTTTAAATAAAATAAATATGAAAGGCATGTGTAGTTTAGCTTCAATTCTTTAATCAACTTTTGAACAAAATGGGCATGACAAGTTAATAATTTTGGATGAAATGAATATGACAAGTTAACATATGGAATCTAACTTCAAATGCCTTGATCAAAATTTTAATATTTTGAACTTGAAAATCACATCAACGTAAACTAAATTCCTTAATAATTTTTTTTAGAATTTGGAACCTGACTAATGTAAGGAAGTAGAGTCTAACTCTAAATGACTTTTAAAAAGTTTTAAAATTTTGGATTTGACAATCATAGGTATGTATGCAGTGTCTAGTTCCAATGCCATTTTAAAATTTTTAAAAATTTGAGTCCAAAGATGATATGCTTTATGATTATTGATTACTTACTTTAGTAAATTTTTTAAAAATTTTAACCTAATGTTTGTTTATAGTTTATAACCTAAAATCTCTTAATTTGATGACTATTTCTTCAGCTAAAGACCTTAAAGTACTTCTCTTATACCTGAGACCTTCAAACCTACATTTTTTTTTTTCAGTTAGGGAGGCAAAAGACTTTTCCTAAACTTGAGGCTTTCACATCAATAAGTTTTCTTATATTATGTCAAGAGCTAAAAAGATTTCTTATTGACATAAGGCTTTCAAACTTGCAAGTTTTTCCTTTTAAACTATGGAGTTGAAAAGACTTGACTTCTCTTACATGCACTTGAGGATTTCATACTTATAGGTTTTTCTTTTTGATCCAAGTTGTTAAAATGACTTTTTTCAGACTTGAGGCTTCCAACTCTCCATAGTTTTTATTTTTGAGGCAAGGAAATGAAATGAATTCTTTAGTACTTGAGGTTCTCAAGCTAGCCTGTATGATTTTTTCTTTTTGAGTAAAAGAGATAAAAAGACTTCTTTCAAATATGATACTTCCAAGTTTGTATTGGATCTTGGAATTCACTTTAATGAAAAAAAAAATACTTTATTAATAATTATATATGTGTACATATAAGTTTATGAAACTTATTCTTATTGTAACACTTTTTTATGGGAATTTTGTTCCAAATACAAGACACCTCTAACTTGTCAAAGTTTTTAAGTTTATAATTTTTTACTTTGATATCATCTTTAAAGTAGTATATTCTTGATCAATTTGGATATAACTTCACTTGAGAAATTTTTTCTCTGTGAGAATTATAATTTTCTTAAGAATAAGTCCCTTCCATGTAGATTTTTAGATTTGGTCTTATGTGCATTTAATTTGTAAATTTTATCATAAAGATTGTTAATAATGTATAACCTAAAGTCTCTTAATTTGTTGACTATTTCTTTGGCTAAAGATTTAAAGGACTTCTCTTAGACCTGAGACCTTCAAACCTACACATTCTTTTTAGCTAAGGAGGCAAATTACTTTCTTGGACTTAAGGCTTTCACATCTATAAGTTTTCTTATATTATGTCGAAAGGTAAAAGGATTTCTCATTGACATAAGGCTTTCAAACTTTCAGGTTTTTCCTTTTGAAACAAGGGCCTGAAAAGACTTCTCCTCAGGCTTATGAATACCGTACCGTACCGGCTGGAAAACGGTACCGGTACGGTTACTAAAATTCTGGACGAAAATTTCGGTTGGTACCGGCGAATTTCGGTTGGTACCGGCCGGTACCAACAATTTCGGAATTTTCCGGATCATTTCGTAAAAATTAAAATTTTCAGGGACCAAATTGCAAAAAAAAAAAATTAACCTAAAACATCTACCCCCCACGCCCGTCCACTCTTGACCTTTTGCTTCTCTCTTCTTCGGTTTCTCCTCCCTCTCGTCGCGCTGCTCCTCCGGTCCTCCCTCTCGTCGCCGCTGCTTCTCCAGTTGTCCCTGTGCCTGTGGTCTCGCCGTCGTCGGATCTCGGATCTGCTCCTCCCTCCTTCCTCCGGCCTCCTGGGATCTG
>JANZLH020000005.1:5138702-5157604 GCA_026770325.2 Erythroxylum fimbriatum | reverse complement strand
ACACTTATTTTGAATAATCAAAATCTCTCTAAAACAACACTTATTATGAATCAGAGGGAGTATTTCAAGAATGTGAGAGTAATATAAAGCACTTTGCACGCCACAGGAGTCTTTGCGATTTGAAATATTCTGCATCCTAATTACTATAAGATTGCGAGCGTTAAGTTTGGTCGGGTCGGTCGTGTTAAGCCCAAGCTCAGACTGGAACGGCCTGTGAGCAGGTCGGCTCATTCTTGAATGGCGACCTAAACCTAGCAGCTATTCCTTATATAAGGTACTACTTTGCCATGACACAGGTACGACATTAGCACCTTGATTTTCTCTGTTCTTAGCCACCAAAACTTCTACCAAAAGACTAACTTGAGCGTCGGAGGAGCCTGTCGGCGATTAACCTCCGGCGTGTCTTGTGCTGTTTTGCAGGTATTCTCTTGCTAAAGTCAGTTAGAATCGTGGATCCATGCAGCGGCGTCCGGCCCCATCAAAATCAGACAGAACCAAAGTTATTGGAATTTATGGTGAGAATATGAAGAAAAAAAATTAAATATTTTATGTAGACATATTTGTCTTTTCTGGTGTTACTTTCCTTGAATCTCGAATACGGTGGATCACAGATTTCTTCCAATCTCAAAAATGTAGAAGACATAATCAATTTAGCAAGGACTGCGACTAAATACAGGGGGTCACTACTCCTATTGTGGACTGTTGCGACTTGCGATACACGCAAAAGAATACAGATTAAGAATGTGAATGTGAATGTGAATCACGTATGTGGTCTGCATGTCCCGCGCGCACAGACTCTACTATAATTCAGTCTTGCAGGTATCTTAGTTACAAGCACAAGTGTGAAATTGAAGAAAGGATGGTAAATGGTCTTTTTTACAACAGTGAAATTCTTAATAATTATTATATTTTAAATATGCCAAATTTTAATTACATATTTAATAAATTATCTGATACATCTATTAGTCTATAAATTATGTAATAAATTATTTTTTACCACTCAAATTTTAGGAAGTTTTCTTAAATGGAGTTATTTATTAATCGAGATTTACTACAACATTTGTTGTGTTATTGATGGAACCTACTTCAAGTTAAATGCATGATACCTCTTAACACCTAAATAGCTAAAACCGGATTTGGGGTTACCCTTTTGTGTACTGAATCTCTATTCTTAAAATTAGGGAAACGAGCATGTATAAATAAGATGACTACCTTTTAACTCATTCATGTGATTCACTGGCCGCTATTTGAACAGGGGAAAATTAGAATGATTCCAATTGAACTTATATATATACACGTAATGATTTATCTTCAAGTCAATTTTAAAGCAGTACTTGTCATTTTTTAATAATTGACTTACAAATTTTTAATATCAAAGGAAGTCTGAAGTCTAAATGACTTGTTATGACGTAATCCATAAATATAACGATTTAGACAAATCATACTGCATTTAATATGATAATATCCCTAACCGGCCAAATAGAGATGGCTCAATAGACCACCTACGGGAATTTAGGGAAATGACATTGCCAACCTCATAAAACAACTGTTTTGCGAGACTGCATCAATTGTAACACAGGGGCGGATCCAGGAAGTTTTTCTAGTGGGGGCAAACAAAAATTTCAGTAGGGGCAAAGCTTCAAAAAAAAATTTTGTGGGGGCAAAAACTAAAAAAAAAAAAAAATTGCCCCCACTGTGTATCCGTCACCAGTAACACTCATTCATTGATTAGGAGGGGTCATTCTGTTTTCAAGTTCTAGAAACAAAGTTAAGACATGTGTAACAACAAAGTTTTGAGGTGCAATTTTGCTCTTTCCCTCACTCTTGACATCGTCCTGCTTCTTCTTTCCAGAAACGGTCAAATTGACCCTTTCACCATCTTCCATCAACAACCTCTCCTCCTCTTGCACACACATCGTCAACAGTTCGTTGATCGACCACTTATCCTTATGTGTATTATAGGAGATCTTAAAAGGACCGTATTGTTGAGATAGAGTGCACGGAATGTAATACTCCAGGAAAGATTCCGATATTGTACATTCCAACGCTTTCAACTGAGCCGCTATGTCCCTCATACACATAATATGATCACGTACGCCTTTTATTCCTGTGAGCCTTAAGGATGACAACTGCAAAATTAAAGTGTTGGCAAGGGCCTTATCGGATGTAGCGAATTGCTCATCAATGGTCTTTAATAGATTTTTCACGTTACTATGCTAACTACGAATGTCAGCAGATATTTTGGTCTTTATGAATCACACGGAGAGACGGTTAGATCTAGCCCACCTTTCATAAAGAACAATAGCTTATGGAATGCTGGTCTCAATCGTACTCGGTAGTTTGGTCTTCCTAATAGCATAGTCTATATCCATCCAGCCTAAATGAAGCAGAATTCTCTCCTTCCACACCTTATAGTTGTCACCTTTCAATTCGGGAATATCACACTAAATATTAAATGTTGGAGTAACTACAAATTGAGAAATAAAAATATATGCTCGTTATATATATTTCGAGACCTATAATAATTCATGATTTACCAATGTATATCATGCATTTAATAGATGACTCTAGTGACATAAGACTTGCCTGTGGGCTAAAGCATTACTCGATTAGATTCATCCGAAACGTTATAATAAAACTAAAGAATTATGTTCCTTTTCTTAATTCATGTGGGTAAATTAAGAAATATAATTCGATATTTTATCCTAATTAATCATACAAATATAATAAAATTCCTGATGGTAGATTTTGTCATATCACATACAATTAATTACCATTTATGTCTTAATGTGACCTTAAAGCTAAATATATAATTATAATTAATTTGAGATGTTGTGGCTACTCCTAAATAATTAAAATCATATGATTACTAATATTATTGTAAGCTTTAAATTAAAGCCTAAATATTTGCATCAAGTCATAAATAACGCAGATAAATTAAATAATAATGCACAAAATATTTAATCTACTTTTTTGCATGTATAATAATCATGAATTTATACACACAAAATTTTCAATCAATCACATGTAATTTGTGTAAAATTAAACAATTATCATATGCATGTCTAAGCAAATAATCAAAAGATATACGTAATTAAAATCAATATTTTCATAAAATATTAATACCCAAAAATGATTTTATAATCAAAATCATAACTCATAGGTTAGGTCTGAAGTAACCCAATTTGTTACTAATATTAAAACAAAATTAATATTAATAATTTTATTATTTAAAAAAGGAAAAAGACAAATTGTGTTGTCTTCAACCTCCAGCCGGGTCGGGCGTGACCCGGCTGGAAACAGTCGGAGCCCCGACGCTCCAGACCAACAAAAGACGCCGGAGCTCACACAAATGTCGGTGTTGGGATGACGCGAACGACGCGAAATGCACGAGAGGTCGAAAATCCGACCATGCAACGCTTCCCGAATGACAACGTCCGAAGCTCCACGTATGGTTATCGTCCCTCCTCCTCCTTCACGGTCCAGACAACGTCGCGTGCACCATAGATGATGAGAAACATTACTCTAACGTCTCAAGGAGGTCCAAAATGTTGAAAACTCAACAACCTCAAACACATATATATAATACGGCAGAAACTCAACCAAAAAACATAGTACAACAGAGGAAATATTTCGGTGGTTTCTAAGGCAAGACAAAGGTAGTAAAGTCTCTGATACCAAATGCTAAACCGAAACCTTACAGTAGCATGCATTTCATACAAATATTTACGTACAAAATCCATGCATAAAAACACCGTATATAACCGTATATATATGTGAAACAAGCAGCGGAAAGTTAACAGAAATACCTCCAGCCATTGCCTTCCACTGTAGATCTGAGAAGTTTGGAGCTCTGAGCTTTCTATCCTCTTCCTTAAGCAAGATAGATGGTGTACTGAAGCTTGGCGAGAATAGGACCCAAAGCTAACGGTTTAAAAACCACTAAAACCTACTCAAAGTTTTGGCCATCACAAAGACAACGAGTTGGGTAGATGGGTAACACAATTAGTGGGTAGGGTTAAAGCTTTTTAAATGGACCATACTAATAATTAGGAGATAAAACTTACATCGCATCCATAATGTCTTTCACATATCAAAGCTGAAACTACGTTGAGGAGATCCCTCCACTCAACACTGCTCCTTACCTTAGGAATTTTTCGAGCTTAACCTCTTCTCACTACTCACCGATGCTTCACCAACAGTAAGTGATCTAATAAGGGTGCTCTATCTGGTAAATGCTTATGGAATGGAAGGGACAAACTAACGTAGATGCCAAATAGAAACCCTTAACCAAAATTTAAAAGGATTTTCCTCACTTCATCCTTGAGGACAAGGACACTTTGAACACGGGGGCAAATGATGCAATCATTAGCCTAGTAGGACCAACAAATGGTGTTGCAACACGACCGATTTTTAGGATAGTTAGGAATGCCTTAAGAATCAAGGCTCTAACTAGATATAGAGATTTCCTATAAATAGTTAGTTATATGTTTGTTACAGGTTTTTAGCCAGCTAATTGGTGAGACTGATGCTTCGGGAACTGGCATTGGAGCAGTGCTCATGCAAGAGGGAAGACCAGTAGCTTATTTCAGTCAAGGTCTATCCCCCCGTAACCAGCTTAAACCAGTTTATGATAGGGAGTTAATGGCAATAGTGATGGCAGTCCAGAAATGGAGGCATTATTTGTTAGGAAGACACTTCATTATTCAAACTGATCAGCGAAGTCTGCATTTTTTAACTGATCAGAAGCTTTTGGGGGAGGAACAACAGAAATGGGTGACTAAACTTATGGGGTTTCGCTTTGATATACGATACAAACTGGGCCTTGAGAATAAAGCAGCAGATGCCTTATCCAGAAGAAATGAAGGGGAGCTTAAGGCAATATCCGTGGCTTATCATGAGGAGATGGACCAGTTGGAAGATATGGTACAAAAGGACCCAAAATTGCAGAAGCTGATCCAGGATCTTGTGCTGCAACCTAATTGCCATCCACCTTTTACATTGAAGGGGTCACGTCTCTTCTATTCCAACAGGTTAGTTTTACCTGATTCTGGTCCACATATTCAAAAATTGATCAGTGAGTTTCATACTACCCCTTCGGGAGGACATTCTGGATTTTTTCGTACCTACAAGAGATTATCGGGGGTAGTCTATTGGAGGGGTATGAAATCTGATGTTAAGCAGTTTATCCTAGCCTGTGAAGTCTGTCAGAAAAACAAGTATCTAGCATTAAAACCTGCAGGGTTATTACAGCCTCTCTCTATACCTAACTTGGTGTGGGAAGAATTGTCTATGGACTTTATTTCAGGTTTGCCTAAAGCCATGGGAGTTGACACCATCTTAGTGGTAGTTGATCGGCTCTCTAAATACAGTCATTTTTTGGCTTTGAAGCATCCATTTACAGCTAAGCAAGTAGCTGCTATATTCATCAGAGAGGTGGTCAGACTACATGGCTTTCCTAAAGTCATTATTTCTGACAGAGACAGGGTGTTTATGAGTGGGTTTTGGCAGGAGCTCTTTCGACAGTCGGGAACCACACTCAACATGACTTCAGCCTATCATCCTCAGTCGGATGGGCAGACTGAAGTGGTAAACAGATGCTTAGAAACTTATTTACGCTGTTTTGCAGGTGAACAACCTAAAGCATGGCCCAAATGGTTGAGTTGGGCAGAATTCTGGTTTAATTCGACTTACAGCAGTGCCATTGGAATGTCTCCTTTTAAGGCTTTGTATGGAAGGGATCCCCTAACCCTTTTTAAGTACACAGACGGTGGTTCCTTGGTGGAGGAGGTTAATCAGCAAATACTTGACAGAAACCAGATTTTGAGTGAGCTCAAGTTCAATTTAGAAAAAGCACAGCAGCATATGAAGTTCTATGCTGATCAGAAAAGAAGACATCTGACACTGGAAGTTGGTGATCTAGTTTACATCAAGCTGCAACCCTATCGGTTCAAATCCCTCACTTCTAGATCTAATGAGAAGTTGGGACCGAGGTTTTATGGTCCATACCCGATCTTAGCTAAAATTGGAGAAGTTGCTTATCAGGTCCAACTACCCACCACTGCACGGATCCATGATGTTTTCCATATTTCACAACTCAAGAAATCGGTGGTGCCCATCCCTACTGCTCAGCCACTGCCTGTTTGTTTGGATGAAGGTATGAATCTATTGGTGGAACCTGAAGCCTTAATGCAGGTGCGCAGCAAAATTAATGGAGAGCTGGAAGTATTGATCAAGTGGAAAGAGCTTCCTGACTTTGAGAACACTTGGGAGAGTTTTGAATTTATCAACAATCAATTTCCTTCTTTCCACCTTGGGAACAAGGTGGCTTCTTTTGGGGGGGGTATTGTTGAGACCCGGTATCAACAGCAGTATAGTAGGAAGAGAAGGGCCGGGGTAGATGAGTAATTTGGGGAGTGTAAGGGGAATTATTCTGCTGAGTTGGATAGTTTGTTACGAATAGGGAATAAAAGGGGATTGTGTAGGTCCGGGTGGGAATCATGAGAATGAATTGGTTATAGTCGTTTGTACTGTGGAGGTTGGCTAGCCCTCGAAGTTTAGCTGATACTATATCGAATACACTGATTTCTCTTCTTCTTCCATTCTGCTCTATTTTTCCTTACTATTCTATTGCCTGTGTTTTCTGGTGTTGTGGCTGATTCTTATTGGACATGAGATGGCTGCTTCTTATTGTGTGTTTAGGTTACTTAACTGCTGCAGCTGAGCTTCTGTCGTGCATTATCCTTCTTCTACCCACTGCTTTTCATCCTCTTCATATTTTTGAAATCTGTCTCGTTGGTTTTTGGTCTAGGGTGATGACCTTGTTTACGGAATTTGTGAAGCTATTGATGGAGAAAAGGATCCTCATTGTCTAGTGCTAACGTTTCATATTGTGGAGGTTCTAGTGCAACTATTTCCAGATCCATGTGGGCCAATTGCAAGTTTTGCTGGTGACCTTTTCAGCATTTTGGGCTGTTACTTTCCCATTCATTTTACGCATGTAAGCTTGATGCATTTCCCTCATGCTCTATTTGATTCTTTAGCAACTGTATACTTGGGCAACCTGATGTTTCTTTTGATACTTCTCACAGTAGTATTCCAAGAATGCAATTGTGGTCCATTCATGTTTCTGTCTCCTTGTAAATGATTAGAAAATCATTTGCTGGCCGTTTTGTTTGTTTTTGGAGGTCTTAAACGTATTTCTTTTTACCCCCTCTTTTAGGAGAGAGATTGAATATGAACTTTAAGAAATTATAATGTCGTTATGACTATGAGTTATATTATTATGTATTTTCTTTCCCATTTCCAGCCAAACACTGAGGATGTTGATATGAAGAGGGATGATCTCTCAAGGGCGCTTATGGTATGTAATATTCTGCTATGTTTATTTGAAGTGTTGAGCTACTTTAGAGAAAACCTGTTAAAAGTTGTAAGTTCCATTCATTTGAATGTTTTCCGGAGCAAGAGTTACTGACAACATTTCGTTGTTGGTCTGATTTGTATTCCTCAAAAGAATGTACATTTATGAGACTATATTGTTGGTCATGCCTTCACAATTTCGGCCTCTCTTTGGGTGGAATAATTCAAGTTTGTGGTGCCTTTTGCATAGGGTTATTTGGAAGTCCCTGCTTATATTATGGGATATTTTATTTAGAGAAGAAGACATAATCCAATAGTGAAAGCAGGTTCTGATCCTTCATTTAAGGATTTCATTGATCATGTTAAAGCAGTTTCCTTGACTATCTTATGAGCCCGTTGAAGTAATAAAAAAATTTATCTACATGATGAATTAAGCGAGAGAAAAGATTCAAATAGATGTATTAAAGATTAGGGGAAATCATTTTAGTAAAATTGAATTGAAATTTGCTATAGCTTTATATCTCTCATAGTCTAGCACATTGTATTATGTCATAATTTTCGGTTCTACTTTTTTATACTTATATGCTACTTGCTTGATGTATTTGATTCCACCTGAATGCCAAAATTTCATGTTGGATTGTGACCCCGTTTTCTATTTCTCTTTCTCTTTCATTTACAGCTTGCTTTTTCAGCCACACCCCTTTTTGAGCCTTTTGCCATGCGATTACTTCTTGAGAAACTGTCTTCCTCCCTGCCAACTGCCAAGGTCAGTTGTCTTTACCTTTTAGTAGTTTGGGTTGTTGATGGATATATGCAAGGCTCAGCTTGTTTGTCAAGGAAGTGTGCCTTTGTGCTGTTAATACTGGCTTTATATGCTTTTAGGTTGATTCTTTGATATATCTGGGCAACTGCATACTCAAATATGGAGCAGAGAGAATAGCAAAACATGCAGGAGCTATTTGGTCTTCACTGAAAGAGGCATTATATGACTCTGAAGAAGACCCTATGCTGCAATTAACTTCAGAATCACGAGATGGAGGAAATCAAATTGCAAGAGAAGCTCTCTTGTTACTGGAGAAGGTTATCATTCAATATGATGATATGTTCTTAACTTTGATTACCCATGATGAGCAGATAAACATGATTCTCAATAACACCACTAATTACACGAGTTACGATGAAATTCCCATGCAAAGCAAGAAGGAATTGCTTATGGTTGGTCGAATCCTTTATGTTTCCACCAAAGCTTCCATTTCTTCCTGCAATGTAGTTTTCCAAAGTTTCTTTCCCCGAATGATGGAGACTATGGGTCTCCCAGTTGAAATTGCCTCGGAGTCCTGCAATTCAGATGGCAATTGTGAAGTCCCTGAACTTCATTTTGGATGTTTTTACATCTGCATGGAACTTCTCATAGCATGTAGAGATTTGATCCTGGTTGCTGAGGATACCAAAAAGCAATTTATTCCTACAACTGAGGCATATTTCTGTTTGCTGAAGCAATTCTCCACGTCATTAAGCAAGATTTTCAGTTCTATCTTGAATAGAAGTATTAATGAAGCTGACCATGATGTGTTTGTGCACCTTGGAGGTGAATTCCCTTTCTATATACTCCCACAAACTTGTCGTGTGATTTAGAAGCCAGTGAAGTTGTCTGTTTCTTCATGAACCTTCCTGTTAAATGCTAATCAACATCTGATTTACAGATTCCGATTTAGGTATTAAAGAGACTAAATAAATTTATGTCCAACAAGGTGACATGCTAATGTATTGATGATCCTGATAATTTATCTTCCAGTCAGCGTTAAATGGTCAACTCTGCCAAGTGCCAAAACTTTGCATTTGCTTTTCTTTTCCCATTATACACAGAGCTAATTGGAAAAGAGATCAGAAGTCTTCCTTTTTGATAAATTAAATGAGGGCCCAAAGAACAACTTTACAACGAACATTATAATATTTAGTAATTAAAAACATCCATGTTTTCTCCTAGTTAGATAAAAATCTGATCTGATTTATTTTCATGTCCAAATAGTTGTTCCCCTTATTCTTGTTGTGATGTGCGGTGGCGCGTACACAGTTGTTGTTTGTGTACGATTGCCTTTTTGCTTCTGAAGTAATAAGACGCTACCTGTATCTGGAGTAATGTCTGGGGAAGCTATGCAGGGAACAAGTATCCTCAGCTATGCAGGGAGCATCTAGAAATATAATGCAATGTCATAGAATCAAGGAATGAAACTGTGCTGATACTTTTTGAAGATGGGCAGTTATCGTTTAATTATTTTTCTATTTCTAAGTCATTGTTTGCTAGTTCAAGTCCAGCTTAATCATTTTCGACTGTCTCCATGATATTCATAACAGTTGAATTGCTGTGCAGTGAAGGGCTTGCAGACTTTGGCTACATTACCTGGAGGCTATGGACTGATATTGAAATCAACATTTGACAATATTTTGCTGAGATTGATGTCAATTATCACCTCTGATTTTGGCAAGACATTGTTGTGGAAACTTGCTTTGAAAGCGCTGGTGCATATTGGCTCATTTCTCCATGGCTGTGATGACTCAGAGAAAATTTTGAGCTATATGGATATTGTTATTGAGAAGATTGTTTCCTTATTGTCTTCTGATGATTTTAGTATGCCATTTTCTCTTAAAATGGAAGCTGTATCAGTCATTGGCAAAAGTGGACTTCAGTATATGATGAAGATAACTTTAAAGCTGGAAGATATTATCCTCATTAAGCTATCTGAGTGTATGGTAATTGTATACCTCTTCAATAATCTGTTAATCTATTAGTTCACTGGAGATAGTGAATATCTTTGATGAAAAGAATTGGTTTATTGCTGATTTTTTCCACGACTTATAGTAGGATGAAATTTATATTTCTGAATCCAAGTACTAATGTAAATGAACTCTGCAAAAAAACATACAACTTAACGCTTTGGACATTTGGTTGGTTCTTTTCCATAGACACTAACTTTTTTCCTCCCCTCGGAAAGTTTTTTATTTCATTTCTTGTTACTGGCTTGTGTTTTCTGGTGCACAGATCCAAGGGAATTTGGAATCAGCAAAGATTGTACTTCACCTATTGGAATGCTATTCTAAGGAGTTGCTTCCATGGTATAACTTTACTGATACCTTAGTCTTTTGTTTAGCATATTGTCTTGTCACTTCTATATCGGCAAACACTTGTTGCATGCCTTGTTTCTATCACTGAATTATATGGAACCTTGAATATCCACAATAATTGTCTCTTTGCTTGTATGCTGTCTTCAGTGATCAATTAAAGAAGTCTTTTTGTCTTTTTAGGAGTTTAGTCTTCATAATGTGATGTTTGTTGTCTTGTTATAGTTTCTTCATTTTTTTCTTTGGAAGTAATGACGTTGGATTGGCTGTTACTCTTGTTCTGCTCATGTGGAATATGTTGTAATGAATCCAGGATCCAGAAAAATGAAGGTTTTGAGGAAGTTCTCTTGCACTTGGTGGTGAGAATTTGGAATCAAGTTGACAATTGTCTGTCCTTGGATGTTGGCACTTGTGGAAAAGTTAGTATTGTTGCTATATTTGTTTTCCTTCCGGTTAGTGTTTTATGGGCAGTCTTGCTAAATAAGCAACGGATCTTGCGCTGTTGACTGATTTTATAGGAAAACAAAGGAGTTTTAGTTTAAGTTCAGAATTGACAATGACACTTATTTCTTGTATACCAGGATCTTCTTGAGGCAGTGATAAAGGTTATGAAGTTTGCTGTTGCATACTGTTCGGTGGAAAATCAGAACATAATTGTTGATAAAGCCTATAGGATACTTTTATCAAACCCATCTTTGCAGCTGAAGGGCTCTTTGTTAACCATCCACATGAAAGGTTTTATTTCTACCCTGGAAGTGGACAAACTTTCCAGTAGAGATGAATGGATTCTTTCTTTATTCGCATCAGTGGTCATAGCTCTTCACGCTCAAACACTTATTCCAAATCTTACAACTTTCGTACGCTTATTTATGATCACTATGCTTGAGGGATATACTATTGCAGCACAGGCTTTGAGTTCCCTAGTTAACAAATTGGATCTCGTGCCAAATGGTGCCTTGGAGGAGGCAATGGATATAATTTTCAGCAGAAACGTCTGGGGATCTTATGAAACTAGTCCCGATAAAAGTGGCAGAATGAGCCATGGAAATGAGATAGATCTTCCTAATTTCCTTCTGGGAGCTGCACATAGTGAATTGCTTCTGAACCATGCCATTTCTGGACTGGCATGGATTGCAAAAGGTTTACTTATGCGGGGACATGATAGAGTGAAAGACTTAACTATGATTTTTCTAAAATGTTTATTGTCAGAAGACACAATGGATTCATTTTCATTGAACCAGGGATCATTAGAAAACAGTTCTCAACAGTTTGCAAGCACATCGGTGATGAAATGTGCTGCAGATGCATTTCAAATTATAATGAGTGATTCTGCAATTTGTTTAAATCGCCAATTTTATGCAACAATAAGGCCGCTTTATAAACAACGATTTTTCTCCACCATGATGCCCATCTTCCAGTCATTGATAATCCAATCTGGTTCATCATTGTCAAGGTCGACACTCTTCTCTGATGTAACTGTTTTTGGCCTTTGGTTTCCTTTATCTTGGAGGAAATTTATTGAGCTGTTTATCTAGAGTTATCTATGTGGGAATGTATGGAAACATTAATTGGAAAAGTTCACATATGATCTTGGTTTTATTTATTGCATTGCACAACCTAATTTCTTTGATTTCAGAGCCATGTTGCATCGAGCTTTTGCACATATTATATGTGATACTCCACTACTTGCTATCCTGGATAGCGCAAAGAGGGTAATTCCATGCGTCTCAAATTCCTTATCTTGTTTGTGTCAACCAAGGTCGCTTATTGAAATCGGTTACTCTTTCTTCAGTTAATTCCGATGGTACTGGATGCCTTGACTTCGTTAAGCAAGGATGTTTCAGATAAAGATGTCTTGTATAGCCTGCTGCTGGTCTTGTCAGGAGTTTTGACAGATAAAAATGGTAAGTAAAATTATATTTTACATTCTGCATTCAAATATAAACTGAAATGGAACTTTTTGCTTCCGACACATTGAAATGCAACTTAATAACACTTTGTTTAGTGGTGATTATTTGCAAGTCGTCTGCGTTCTGATTTCCTTTGACCTGCTTCTAATGTACTACCCAATTTGATTTCTTGTGCATGCAGGACATGAGGCCATTGTTGAGAACACATCTAAAATCATTAATAGCCTCATTGCACTTATTGCCTACCCTCATATGATGGTATCCAATCTTTCCCTAAAATTTTACTTTTTCTTTTACATAAATGCTTCCTGCTGTTCCTTGTTACATGGTATGATTTCCCATTCAGTACTTGGTAACTTATGCAAATCGATCCAAATGGTTGTTGTAGCAATCTGATTGGATACATAAAACTTCGGTTTAGAGGTTATTAGATGATTTAAGTTAAAAAAATGGTTAATTTCTTCTAAATGTTCAGTTTTACTTATTCCAAACTCCCTGGTTTCTGTTCATAGTCCATGACTATATTTTCATTGAGATATTCAGAAAAGGTCTTTTTTTTTTTTGGACATGTTTAGCTTGTCCGAGAAACAGCAATCCAATGTCTCGCTGCTATGTTAGAGCTGCCTCATGCAAGAATATATCCCATGAGGATCCAGGTTTGTAATCAAGTTGGATACAAAGTTTGTTGCCTTTGATTACCTGCTCATTCAAGAGAACTGATTACAATTTTTATCTGGTTAACCTGATTTTCAATCTTTTACATGATGACAATCTTTGTCACATTACTAAACACCTATCTCTCTTTTCCAATTACTATATTAAGGTCTTACAAGCTATAGTAAAGGCTCTTGATGATCCGAAGAGAGCTGTTCGTCAAGAAGCTGTTAGATGCCAGCATGCTTGGTCAGTATTTTACATCCAATTTTTCAATGTTGCTTACAATACCAGATAATTGCAGCTTCAGCTTTGATTTTCATTCCATTTCTTCTGTTGATTGTCAAAGCAGGGCATCGATTGCTTCTAGAAGTCTTCACTTCTAAACCAAACTCGCATTTTCACCAAACACTGGCTCTGCAATGTAAATGTGATAGCAATTTTGTTCATTCCCACCTATTTTACCTCCGTGTACAAATTTGCACCAACGGAAAATTATGAATGTAGTTAAAGAATTTAATCTAGGAGATTTTGTTTCTTGAAAATAGAGGTGCCTGCCCCGTATGTTAAAGAGTAAACTAGGAAAAGAATGACATTTAAACCCCTTTAAATGAGTGCTCGTACTCCAGAACTGCCGTTGGCAGCTGTATGAACCTTGATCTGTCTAATTCACTGGAAGATTCTGTTTCATTTCCTTTCTGAAGTTCTTGGGTCTTAGAGAAATTCAAAAATCTGACTGCTGTATATATGTTTGTTCATGCAAGTTTAGCTTGTATACAATAGGATCGGGTACGTCAGACTAGCCAATATTCTAAAAGGTAAGCAGAACCACAAGATAGTTTGGCCATAGTTGTACATGCCATCAAAGTACACCTCTCAGAAATCAAACTTCTCGTCGAAGTGGCACTGTGAACGCTAGGGATGGGAGCCGGCTGGAGGAAGCCCTGCCCAAACAGGCTGATAAACTAATCTTCCCATCCTTGGACTTCAATGTATGGCCCTTAAAATTTGGAGTTGCCTTAAAGTCTTATTCTATCAGCAGTAAGTCTCCATCAATAGCATTCTTCTTTTTCAAAGTAATGTTTGTGGGAAGAGGCTTCAACAACATGAGTAAGTGTTTTAGTTCCTGCGATTTCTTAAAACAAGGAAAGAAGGGGGTGATAGAAGCGAAGCCCAATCTGCATGCGTAAAATAAGCAACTAGAACAGAACAGTTGAAGTTTCTACCAAATAACAAATGAAACAACTACGTCGTACGGTTAAAGAGTCATTGTCAAATTTCACTTATTTGTTTTCTTATTGTACTTTAAATTTTTATATTTTCAATAAAAATAAAAACTTAAATTTTCTATCAGTTATACTTTTATTATAACTTTTAATTTTAATTTTAAAATAATTGGTAGATAAAATAAAATAAATCAAATAGTTAAATTATAATTTTCGTTCAAATAGTTAAATTATAATTTTCGTCTATTCTTATTAATAACAAACAAATATTACATTAGTCAATAATAAAATCAAATTAAGAGAAAAATTAAATTAGAAAATTTATATGCTTTTGACTGTCCCATATGTTTTTGATGGTGGATAGTGATGGGAAAGACTTCATCTTCCTTTTATATCCATGAGAGAGGGAGAGGGAGGGATATCCGTTCTTGCTTTGCATGTAAATATTGAGTTTCTATATATAATTATGTCAACTTCATTGTCTCATTGTGGATTTTTTTAGCTACAGTATCTTTGATTCAAGAATATTTTAGATCTAATAATACCATACATCAACGTGCTTTGACATTGATCGGAATATTAGGTTCTTATTAAGGAGAATAATGCTTTGACAATCACAGTATAACTTGTTTTTGGCCCCACTTTTACATCAACTTTTTCATTCATAGGAGTTCCTTACTTATAGCTTGCTCTGCCTGTGTGGTAGAAAGTATTCACCCATTTATATAGTCTTGAGCAATGTTATGAATCTTGTACCGGTACCAACATCGAATTTGGTTTTGATATGGTACCGAACCAAATTTGGTTTGGATATGGTACTATATCAGTATCGGTCAATATTGGATACCCTTTCAAATAATTTTTTTAAAATTATAAAATAATCTTTGAAATTTTTTTAGTCCCTCAATATATTGTATTGTATAATTTATAATTTTACATCAACTCTGTTTCTAAAAATTATAATGATAGAAATTTTATTTATTTATTTTTATTAATATCAATTTTCACATATTTCACTTATTAACAATAGCCACAATTAATTTGAAAAAGATCATTTAATCATCGTACAAATATAAAATTAAGAACAATATAAAGTATTTAAAATATTATGATTTTATCATATAATAAATAAAAATAACATCAAAAAAACAAATAACAATAATAATAAATATCTATGACTCTCTAACAATTATAATCTACAACAAGAATTCGTGTAGAGGAAACAACCAACTAAAAGTGAAACTTGAAGCACAAACATTTACAATTATTTTTGCATTACATATATAGAATTTAACATATACACTAAATATAAGTGAAATTAAAAGAAGAAAAATAAAAATCTGGAACTTCATTCAATCGAATCCCCGCTTAATCGCATTAACCTCAATTCTCATTCAATACAAAATGCTCATCATTGAGAGGAGTCTCATCTTCACCATCATTCAAATTCGTTGTATCAAATGACATGTAAATACTTTCTCATCTAAGATTATCTTTCAAGTCACTTTCATCTATCAAACTCAGTTCCTCAAAAACTCAATTTGCCAAAAGATCAATATGATCAAGGCAAATTTGATCTACAAAACTATATGTTCTATTAAGAGTCCTTGTAAACAATAAAATTAAACTATAAAAAATTATTGCCAACTTAATAATAATAATAACATACATTTCCTGAAGCTTTAAATTGTATTGATTAAAGACTAAGTCATTCAATCTTTTTTGCTCCAATATATTCCTTTTCTTAGAATTGATGAATTCAAATGTGCTATAATTCCTTTTACACCTTGTTGCACTCACACATTGATTAGAATTCGAATTGCAAACCTTTGTAATTTTAGAACACCACTTCAAAATTGATCTCACCAAGCAATTGTAAAGCAAAGAAAGTAACATTATAAACAAAATAAATTAATGATTAATTTTCAACAAACAACAAAAGTATAAAAAACATATACTTAGATTAAGCTTGTTTCTTTGGCGTATAACAATTGATATCTTGAAATAACTAGAAACATCTTTATAAATCTTCATTTGTAAGCTTAGGAGATCTTGCATCATCTCATAAGCAACAATTGTTGTAATAGTTAATAGCATTCCCTTATTAGCTTCAACTTTTTTTTTGTAAAACTTGGTCTAAAATAAACACTAGGATTCAAAATTGCCCTAACTGCAAATAACAGAGAATAAAGTTGTTCTTCTCATCTCTCATTGATGATTGTAAGATAAGGTAGAATAATTATTTTTTAGATTAGCCTTCCTTGGATCCTTCACCCTCTTTATGGCATCATAAAATAACTCATTGTTGCCTTCTCATTACTATCAGCTAGACAAAGTACCCTCACCAAGGGCTTACAATCTTGAAAGAAAAATTGATATTGATACCAAAATTTATTATCTTCAAGCATAATTCTAGAAACTTCCAATCCAATATTATGTCTATCATATTGAGATGTAACCCACTTATCATTTGTAAATATTTTCTCTACTCTTTCTTCACTAGAATAAAACACTAAAGTGATAAAAAAATTAGTTACAAATCTTATAATAACAAAACGACACAAATTCCTACCATTTGTGAAATCATTCCTCATTAAATTGAGGACATAGGCTCGATTGTAGATGAACTTGGTTACCTTTTGTTTTTCTTTACAGTCTCATCAATAATAAAAAATATCTAGCATCTACTATATTTTTCAACACTAGGTCAATGCAATATGCAATATACGGAGTCCAAAAAAAAGAATTATTTCTACTTTGCAAGCTTTTACAACTGCTTTATAAGTAGAATCATTATTAATAATGGACTGAATAATATTTTCTAGCCCAACATAATTAACAACTTCTTCAAATATCTTAAATAGACTATCAGCATTCCTAACAAGGCTAGATGCATTAATAGACTTCAAAAATATTGTTCCCTTTTCAAAATAAACAAAAAATTAATAATAGGTTCCTGTTTTCTATCTGTCTATCCATCACATATGATTGAATATTTAAAAGTAGCTCGTCATTTTTCTTTCATCCAAATAACTTTTTATTTCATAAACAAAGCTACTTAGAAGTTTACCTCTGTAGTCATTAATTGAAGGAGCCTTGTATCGTGGATCGTAAGAGGCAATAACATCTATTGTAGATTGATAATAATAAGACTAGATAACATTGAATACTATACCTGAATCATACCATCAGTTAGTCATTGTCATATCCACATCATGAGCAGCTTCTTTAGATTATAAGGCAATAAGTATTGAAGGTTAAGCTTTAAGAGTTGTTTGTGGTGCAAAAAAATTAGGCACCTGTCTTTTTTTTCCCCTAACATAAGATGCAACTTTCTCTTCTAGTTGGGTATGAATACTGCCACCTTCAACATTCCAACTATTATCTTTACCACTAACAAAGGAACTTCCACTACCAATTTCGTAATATAATCTTTTCCTTCTATCTTTCTCATGCGAATACTCTTTAAGCAAAGTCTTCATTTGCTATTTCACATTATGATTCTTTTTTTTACAAGGCTCCACATCACCTTTGAATCCAGTTAAATGCTTCTTTAATTTGGTAATTTCTCTACCTTTCAAATGATTGTTACAAAAAGAAAAACAAATGGTATGGTTTTTCATTCTGGGAACTAATCCAGCATGAGTCTAAGCTGGATCATTAAATCTTCCTGAAGTGGTTGAATTATTAGGAGTACTTGAACTTCCTTCCATTTATCTATAAAAATAAATAAAGAAATGTATCAAAATTAACTTAATGACTTCATACCAAAATAATTTTGTGTGAAAAAATGAAGAAATAAATCAATAATAGTTTCTCAATAGCCCATGTTTCTTTATAAATCCAAACATCAAATATATACTTTAATTGTTAAGCTTTCACAACTATAATTCATTTTGTTTGATTACATAATTTAAACATAAGATCACAACTATAAACTATTTTGTGTAATTATGTGTAATTATATAATTCAAAAATAAACTCATAACTACAACCTATTTGTATGATTATATAATTCAATCATAAATTCACAAGTTGCAACCATAACTCATTTTGTGCTATTACATGTGTTATTACACAATTCAATTATAAACTTACATCTATGATTCAATTTGTGTAATAACATAATTTAACCATAAACACTTACCTATAACTTATTCTGTAATATAACCATAAACTCTTATTTATAACTTATTTTGTATAATTATTGATTAGTTGATTAAATAATCTAGGCATAAAGATAAACTCAAAACTATAATTTAATTTCTATAATTACTAATCATATAATTCAACTATAAATTAAGTAATTTATTTTTATGATTACAAAATCTAATTTATAATATATAACCCAATTTATAATAAATACTAAGGGGGTGTTTGTTTCTGTTTCTGTTTTTAGTTTTCTATTTTTGTTTTCAAATTCGGTAAAAAATCTTATTTGTTTGAGTTTTTAGTTTTTGTTTTTGGTTTTGGTTTGTTCCTGTTTGCAAAAATTATGAAAACCATAAAAAGTGGTTTTTGTTTTCTGTTTTTTTTTCATAATCTGATTTACTATAATTTAAATATATATTACTTAATTTTTAATTTTTAATTAAAATTATAAATAATTTAATTCAACATTATATTTATATAT
>JANZLH020000005.1:5079422-5090045 GCA_026770325.2 Erythroxylum fimbriatum | reverse complement strand
TTTAGAGATAGTCTCTATTGGCTATTCAGGTTTGAGGTTTTCATACCGATACCAGGATCCTGGGGATCGGGAAAGTCTCGGGAACAAAAATTTTTGTTTTCCGCTGCCTGGACATGTGATGTCCGTCCCGAGATTTTCCTACACTCTCACCATCTGTCCATTATATGGGATGGCACATCCAAGTGCACGTCACACACATAATGGACGATGGTACTAGTGTAGGGAATAAGGACATTGAGCTAAAGAGTAAAAGAACTTTGGAGATTATCCAACATTTGAGATGGGTTCGTTTCTAGGAGTTATTGTTGCTTCTAATCATTCTATATGATAGGCTAGTGATATAGTTAGTAGAGAAGTAGGTTTGATTAGAGGTTAAGGTAGAGAAGTAGCCTAAAGAGCCAGTTAGATGAATCAGAGACCACCTTCGAGTTTTATATTTGGTATGCCTCCAATAATATTATTATGATAGTTACCCTTTCTGTTGATTCTTTTCTTATAATTAAGGTGTTAGTATGATCAAGGACATACCCATGATTTTGTTTCACCTTGATAAGATGTTAATTTATTATTTTAATTGAAATTATCTCTTTTGTTTTGGACATATTTTGGTGCCTAAATACGAAAATTAATGTTTGTTTTATTTTAAGAGATGCAAACTGGAGATTGCATAAATTTAGAGCATTATTGGTGAAAATCACGAATTTTGAAAAAAGTAGACAGATTACTGCAATGGATAAGACAGGATCACACCTAACATAAGATTCACCTAAAGAGTTGGAATTCAATTATGAAACTTCTTTTCCTCCCTATTATGTAGAGATTTGGATTTGTTTTAAATAGGGATCTTTGCAAGATAGAAGGACATTGAGTTTATAGTAGAAAAGAAGAAGAAGAAACGCAATGATGTTAAAACCGGACCGGACCGGCCGGTCCGACCGGAAATCGTCCGGACCGGCCCTGTGTCCGGTTCGGTTTTAAGTAATAACCTCTGAGTATATAAACCGGCCGGTTATCTGAGAACCGGCCGATTTCTAATGAACCGGTTATTTAATAACCGGATGAAGCCCTACGTCTTTTTCTCTCCTCTCTTCTGACTTCTCCCATCGCGCCGCTTCTCTCTTCTTGATCTCTCTTCTCTCTTCTTGGTCTCTCTTCTCTCTTCTAAGACGGCTCCATGGAGGCTGATAAGTCCTCTCACATGACAGTTTCTACAGCTTCTGGAGAAGCTACGGCCGTGTCTTCGTTGGGAAATCGTCACTTCACTTCCAGTGGCACCACCTAAGAAAAAGCGAAACCTCCCGGGAATGCCAGGTCTGTAATAATTCGATTCTAAGTCATGAAAGTCTTCACTGTTGGTAAATTCCTACTGAGGATCTGTTTTATCTATTATTGTGATTCTCTTGGTTTAGATCCAGATGCTGAAGTGATTGCTTTATCGCCGAAGTCCCTTTTGGCCACAAACAAATACGTGTGCGAGATCTGTAGCAAAGGCTTTCAGCGAGACCAAATTCTTGAGCTTGACCGACGAGGCCACATGCAGGAAGTACTAGACAGTCTCTCTTCTCTCAGTTTTTAGAAATCAGTTTTCAGATCTGGCCGTGATACTATAGTATCAGCTCGCTTAAAGTTGTTGACGGTGATGTTTCATTGGATGCGTTCTCTTTCTCTTGTGATTGGTGAATAAATTGTGCTTTGTCTTTAATTGCTTCCTAACAGTGTGGTTCTTTTAGGGAGAAAACAAAGGATTCCTTGTGTGCAAGAAGAAGATGGCCACATCCCCAGAGGCCCTTTGTTGCTTTTGCCCTCAGCCGTTTAAACAATTTGTTGAGTATGTTGTGAATTTGAAGTTTGATGAAGAACCCAACTATGCAAAATGCATATCCCTTTTTGATGGGGTTGTTGGTCCCAGTACAGAAATTAGGGCAATCAACACAGAAGGTGCCCAGAAGGTATTGAAGAGTTGGAGTTCTGATGCCGGGAAAGTTTTCTTTTCCACTGTAACATAGATTTTACCCATGAATTAAGATTTAATGTAAAAAGATTCAGTAAACTTATAATTAATTTGTTTAAATGAGATATATATCTAATCTACGATCTGCATCCTGTGAAGCTTATTTATCAGGTTGGCCAGAAGAGAGGCCTGTTGGCTATTGATGATGATGATGATGAACAACCAAAGAAGAAGGTCCGCCTGGGCATGCCAGCAACACAATGGATTAGTGTGTACAATGCTCGTAAACCGATGAAGCAAAGGTATGATTAGCCTGCAGATATTAGTCTTTTTAAGATATTCAGTAGCCCTGTCAGTACAATCTTATGCATTTTCCTGTTAAGATCAGATGGATCAAATCTCTTAAAAATTAAGATAAGTCAATTGAGAAAGCGTTGTCATTTATTTGTAGGTATCACTATAATGTGTCTGATGGAAGGCTAGCACAGCATATTGAAAAAGGAAATGAAGATGGCTTGTATATTAGCAGTGTTGCTTCTTGTCAAAATTTATGGGCCCTAATTATGGATGCTGGAACTGGTTACAGTGCGCAAGTCTATGAACTCTCTCCATATTTCCTTCACAAGGTATATTCTTGTATTACTTGTCTCTCTGAAACTATTGTCATGTGTTACCTTTAAATGTCTAGCACATAACTGATATATATTATGTGGCTTGTGAAGGAATGGATAATGGAGCACTGGGAAAAGAATTATTACATTAGTTCCATAGCTGGAGCAACTAATGGGAGCTCATTAGTTGTAATGTCCAAGGGTTGGTCAAAGATGCTCAGTGTTTTTTTAAAAAAATACTTTTTATGCAATGTTTTCGTGGTTAAGTTTGCTTTCGTTGGCTCCAGGTACATTATATTTGCAGCAGTCTTACAAAGTGAGCGATTCATTTCCTTTTAAATGGATTAACAAAAAATGGAAGGAGGGCTTCCATGTTACAACGATGGCCACCTCAGGGAGTAGATGGGCCGTTGTCATGTCTCGGGGTGCAGGATATACTCAGCAGGTCAACTTCTATCAAAATATGGTGAAGCTACAACACCGGTCTAGATGCTAATTCCTAGATTTTGATTTCAGGTAGTTGAACTTGACTTCCTTTACCCCAGTGAAGGCATACATAGGCGATGGGATTCAGGATTTCGTATTACAGCAACTGCAGCGACTTGGGACCAGGCAGCTTTTGTCCTGAGTGTACCAAAAAGGAAACCTCCTGATGAAACACAAGAGACACTTAGGACTTCGGCATTTCCAAGTACACATGTAAAGGTGAATATATACTATGTGTTAATGGGTTTCAGCTTTTCTTTGTAATTTGTCTTTGTACTTCAGAGGCCTGAAAAATATTGATATGGGTGACGCAGGATAAGTGGGCAAAGAATCTGTACATTGCATCCGTTTGTTATGGCAGGACAGTCTCGTAGCTTGCAGATCTTTGCTCGACTTCCATTGTTGAATCAATCCCGCCCTCCCTGTAGATAGCCATCTGGTTGTGGGGTTCATGTAGGCAGGCAGGCAGGCAGGCAGGCAGGCAGGCTTAGAAAATTTTTCATGAGCACATAGGTATTAATCAATTGTAAGAAAAATATAGAAGGCCTTAGGTGCAACATAATATTGTATTACGGTTGTGAGATATATATATATATATACACCTTGGACCTCCCTAAGCAACCAAATACCGTAGGGATGATCTTCTTCCCTTTGTATAGTTTGAAAAATGAAGACATTACATTAGGGGCATTGTAAATGTCAAATAATGTTTATCATGGTTCAGTTTCCATGTTTGATAATGCTAATAACGTTAGCAATTACTTGTTTTGGATCGAATGAGAGCTGAAGTGGATAAAAACAAGAAACCATTGCAATTTTCATCACACTGTTCAACAAAAGAAAAAGAAAAAAAGCCATGATCAGACTGTTTCCTTTTCATTTCTCAGATGCCCCTTTTCATGCACTTCTTAGGAACTAGAAGTAATGCTTGAGACTTTTTTTGTTGGCCTGCGACACAACCTGTGCAATTGAACCTTTTCCTGGTATGATTAGGAGATCAGTTACATGTACATGTGCGTAGCTTAAAATTCTTTGTATCATTGCGCAAAGTAGGCAATAGCTTGGAGAGGAGAGTATAAATGTCTTCAACTTACCTCAAATATATTATGCGCATAGCTAACTACAAAAATGCAACTGCACATACTTGCATCATGTGGTTGCCTTTCAATTTGTAGTATACGTGCATCATAATAAACTGCATGCTCTTTTCTTTCCTGCAAAGATGAGTGTTCCAAGAAGGCAAAATGAGGACCCTTCTAACCACTCTGCAGGCATTGCCTGAAACTGTATGAAAGGGGTTGGGGGAAGGGGTGAAATTTCTGGTACAAAACTTGTTCCAAAGTCAAATGTTCCATGTATACTCTCTTCAACCCTATCTGAACTTTTGGAGAGTCTCAAATTTAGCTTCTAAAAACGGTGAAAAGAGTAAGTAAGCTACCTGAAAGCATAGGACAAGATCTCCAACTTGGATAATCTCACATTCTGATGGTTCTAAAGGAATAGATCTTTCTCGAACTGCCCTCTTCAGATTTACCCATTCATCATGGATATTACTGTACCCAGCAAATCGAACACGCACTTCCTGGATTACAGTTAGAGAATCCCAAATTTTTTAAGGTCAGTGCAAAGTATGATCCTTCTAGAAGTATTTTCCTACACATCTACCATCAAACTATAAAACTTAAATGTAACAACAATTTATCCCATTACAATCTGAAGAAATTGCTATCTTAAAAACATATACAAATACAATGATCTTACAAGCTCCCCTGTACAAAGGACTCTGTAGTTGTGGAAAGAGGCAATGTCATACCTGGAATGGAAAGAAATGCTAATTACAGTTTCCTAGCTTTGCATTAAAATATATGAAACTTAGTGTACAAAAAAGTAATTTCCTCAATTTTATGATGATCACAATTAGGGAGATTATAATAATATTCTCGTGTTGCGAATTCCCAAATATCATCCAATGAAATGGAAAGGATGTCAAAGTGTATAGTTTCCAAAAATATAACATTATGTCAAGCAGGAATTTCTACATCACCAAGAGAAGAATTCTAACCAAGCATTATCTTTTGAAGATTTAGCTTCAAATGTCAACTCTGACAAGTCTGCTGCGCTACTACCTGTGTGGAATCACAGTAACATTGGCTTGTCACTAATGGAAATGCAGATGCAGGGTCTTTAGTCCATAGCTTTAGTCCATGACTCCCATGGATGTTTTGGTCTGAGCTCACTGATGAATCAAACTTGAACTCCTTGTTTTTCATATTTTCTACTAGTTCGATTATGTTTTGCAAAGTGAGGATGGTAATGTTCTAAACAAGTCAAAAAAATTAACAACACACAAAGACTATTTTACAAAATATATCCCCATTGCAATTCTGCAAATGATGATTAAAAGGAGAACCTTTAGACTTGGGAGAACTTTGAGGACTATCATCTGGAAAGCTAGCATCACAAAGATCAACAAGCAATTTGGAAGACACTGGTGGTGAAGTGACTTTAGATTGCAACGGGTTTTGTTTTTCCAGGAACCAACTCAGCACCTAAAACATAGGAAGAGAAAGCCAAGAGTTAGATGTGGGCTCAACTATTAAAAACGAAAAACAGATAATGTATCTGCAAGATAAATGGAAAAGAAAGACCTGTTCACATGTTATGGCTGGCTTCCCAGCGCGATTTACCGAGAAGCTGCAGAAAAGAAAGCAATCTTTAGACAAAACTTCCTCTCTAAAACCAGATACTATGCATAAGAGTTATTTAATTCTCTTTGTTAAATTTAGGACAATATATACTCCACCTAAAGCTGGTTGCAAGCCTTTGGCAAAACTCTGGATCTAGCGATGCTTCTCCTATATCCTTGTATATACTCTCTAATTCCATCATCTTCCATAGAAAGCAGACCGATTATCTCACAGAAAATAAAACTAATTTAACAGGAACACCTACATACTATGTTCAACTCTAATAAAACAATGTCGTGGCGGCAAAATAGCAAATTAAATGGAATAATCGTTTATTCAAACTGATAGGCCTACATAATGATTCCAAAGTTCAATACTTTATCCATATCTTGATCTAATTAAGTCGAACAACATGCCCATCAAGTGGTTAACGCAAAAGCTCGCTAACCCAAGTAAAGATATAACCACAAACACGATGTTGGGGGGAAACCCATTATCGGAACTCAATGAGAAATAGCCATACGAACTACAAGAAGACGCAGAAACAGGGTAAAACCAGGTGATTGAAACTAACGTTTAGAAATTGCATGTTTAACAAGCGAAATACAGGACTAGGCTAAATGTTGCAGGCAAAGAACAAAGGGAAATAAGGGAGAAATATTACCTCAGCAAGTGTGAACTCGGAGGGAAAGGCCATCCCTCTCTTGAGATGAACTGAAAGTTAAAAAGTTAAGATGAGTTTTGTTGTTCAGGGTCTCTAGCCACGAGCCAGGTGCTCTTACAAATACTCCGTTTTGACTAAGGGTCTATTTGGTTGAACAGTTTGGGATAGAAAGAGATGGAACGTAACACACTTCTATCGTTTATTTGAGGGTTTAATAATGGAATGGAATGGAATGAGATGAAAGCGGAGGGTTCATATTACGTTCCATTTCATCCTAAATAGTAAAAATAAGAAACCTTTGATTCAGAGGATTTAGGATGGAATGTAAACTAATAAATACATACTACCTAATATACCCTCAATAATTATTAACGTAAACTAATAAATACATACTACTTAATATACCCTCAATAATTCTTCTTACCAATTATTTCTTCTAACCCTACCTAAGCTCATTTATTACTGTACATAAGCTTATCATTTCCAGACTTCTTTTTCCGTTCTCCGTGTTCTACCACTTCTCATTCTTCTCGTGTTGTTTATTGGCGGAGAAGCGGAAGAGGAGCTAGAAGACTTGGTCACTGGTGAGTCTTCCTGTTTGTCAAAACCTTCTTTTTATCCTATTTCTTTTCATTGTCGAAATTTTTTTGAACAATATATGTTCGTTGCTTTTATTATTAGATGCGTTTTGTTTTGGGTGAAGAGATAGTACTCTATTTTGGTTCACTTTACATATGGGTTCACACATATGAGTTTACACATTGTTCACTTTACACCAACATGAACCTATTTGTTATGGGTTGAGCTGCTAAAAATATCAATATTTAATTTGAATTGCACGTACATATAGGTCAATGTTGTTACATACTCTTGCAATCCACTCATTTTACTGTATATGACTCACTTTATTTGTTATATTGTCTGAATTTGGGATATTTTTCAATCGTTGTTGTCTTCTTTGTCTTTGTTTTCCTATTTCTTTACTTGAAATTTCAATGGGGGAATGATACGTTGTGGTTCTGCCTGAATCTGTTGGGGCTGAACATTGCTATTCGGATCCATGATTGTGTGTGACTTTAGCTGCTGAATATCTGCAAAACAAATAAGGCACGCCGTGGGTTGATTGCCGGCAGGCCCCTCCGACGCTCGAGTTAGTCTGTTTTGAGGGGGTTTTGGTCGCTGAGAACAGAGAAAAGCAGGGTTGTGATCTCGTACCTGTATCATGGCAAAATAGTACCTTATATATGGAATAGACGCTAGGTTTAGGTCTTTACATTTGCATGGGAGACTAACACCTGCGAATGGGCCGTAGACTTATGAACCTGGGCCTGGGCCTTGCACAACCGACCCAACCACGTTGCTTATTGTTGCTTTTATAACACCATATATAAACGGACATATATATGTCATATTTGTTATATTTTGATTTTCATAGTCTAAAAACTACTCCTAATTTTATTTTTTATACATGAACAGTAAAGGTAATCAAATGAATATTCAAACAGGAAAATTGATTCGTATACATCAATTAGCGCTTGTTCATGTTGCTTGTCTTATGATCTATTAGTGAACGACAAACTTTAAATGCTTACACTATCGGAGAGATTGCAATCAAGGGAGAGTATCATGCGAAGAATTTTATTTCATTCCAATGGGAAAAATATAATTAGAATGCAGCCTAAATCGTTTGGTGAATTATGTGATTTATTAGCTGGAAAAGGTGTGCTTCGACCTTGAAGAACAAATAGCAAAGTTTCTATACATATTAGGGCATAACGTTACCAATCGCGAGATTGTGTTCTTTTGGAGTCGATTTGGGGAAACTGTAAGCCGTCATTTTCATAGCGTTTTGAAATCAGTTATATAACTAGAGGATATGTTTCTAAGACAACCTGACATATTAGAAACCCCATTGGAAATATTGAACAATAGTATATTCTTTTCTTAACTTAGTATAATTATATTAAACACACATAATATTTAAGAATACTATACTTCAATGTCAGGATTGTGTTTGTGCAATTGATTATACACATATCCGTGCGAAAGTACCTGCTCGAGATGCTCCTAGATTTCATAGGAGAAAGGATTATCCAACACAAAATGTGTTGTGTGCTTGTTCTTTTAATTTGTCCGGTAATTAGTTAACTTCCAAAGTTACATAACTGTGAGAGTATTTGGTATTTAGTTTGTCATTGCATAAAGTTCCAAACTTTGGTTAAAGTACATGTGTAATGGGTATGGAACTATTATTTTTCATGTCATATCATTCGAATTTCTTGCAACATTAGACTAAAAACTGGTGCACAGGAGTCAGGATTGTAGCCATTATAGCTTGTTGACCAAGACTTATAGTCTTCCTTTTTTCAGGTTCTCTAGGGAAATATTAATGATGATGGGTTTGCTAACAGCGACTGAGGGGGTGAAGGTGGTGGTAGACTGTGAATTAGATGGATGAGTTGTTGGTTTATGCTCGGAGCTAATTAGTTTATTGTATTTAGTCATAAAATAATTTAAAGAGATTCTTTATCTTGTACATATTTAGATGTATACGATAAAATTTGTGAGAAAATTATACATTGTAAATGAAATTATAATAAGATTATAATTATGAAATTCTTATTGCATTTATGTATTATCCATAAATTGTTCCTAGTCATTATTTTATTAAGACTTGATATTAATATAATATAAAAAAGATTAGCACATGTTATGTTTTATCCTTATGAAGGAAGTAGTCGATTTCATAAACTAAAGTATGGAGATACTTACACAAATGTACAGGTGTTTGTTAGAGAACAAGTTCACTGAACTGATCTCTTATGAGAAATTCATTTGGAATGTTACTTGTATGTCTATGGAAATACTCATTGTAATAATTGTATAAGTGATCTTTTGACTTAAGGTCTCCAAAGTTATCTTGTATAGTGATTGTTATGTTTTAATACTACTTATGACTTATTTTAATCATAAGTAGTTCAGTCGGTTGTCATTGGATGTGACATGAACTATATAGAGGTAGTTGAGTAATCAAGATATGATTCATCATACTAAAATAATTAGGGAGATTTAGAAAATCCTTGGCCAAGGTGAAATGACGTTTTATAAATAGTTTACAAATATCATTAATTGAATCAATAGTTAATTGTAGATAACTAATATGATTAGAATGAAAATAGAGTAGACATTGATTTCATATTCTATGTTTAATCGGAACATTGTATGATGAAAGGAAGATTATACGAAAAAATCATGCACAAAAAAGTTAGTCAAAACCACTTTGACATTTCTAAATATTCAGATAGTCATGACGTATTGTTAGATGCTAATCTTAATTTGTAGATAGAAATTGTTTAATTAAATAATTAACGATAAATTAAAGGAGTTTAATTTATTTAATGCTAAATATAATTTAGGGTTATAATTTATATCAATTACCAACATATTTGGGAACATAATGAGCTACATATAAAGAATAGATTACAGAAAACAAAGATATTTTAATCAAGTTATACTTTATAGTAAAGTTTGAGAAACATTATAATTAAATATGAGATATTTAATAAATAAGGATCAATTGAAATTAAATTATAAAATAGTTAAACATTAAATATGAGATATGATATTTATTTTCAATTATAATTTAATTTCAATTAAATTACTAAAATCTCCTAAACTTATTATAAATAGACTTAAGCCTTAATGGAGCTAGCACTTGTTACTTTACCCTCTTTATAATAGTTGCAGAGTTCTCTCAACTTGTTTTATAGATATCATTAAAGGATGGACATTTGTGCGACTACGGTAGTTTAGATGAGCTAGTTTCAAAAGCAGTTTGAGGGATACTACAAGATTATGATCAAGCTTTGAAATAAGATACGAATTAAGATTCATACTTCATTATGTTTTAATTGTTAATCATTTTATATAATCAAAGTGATCTTGGCTTTTGTGAAATAAAATAAAAAAAAGTTTCATAATTATTTTGTTACATATGAAATTGGATCCCCACCTGATTTCCTAATAATGGTATAAGATTGTAATTAGAAATCCAAAAGCCAAACTTGACATGTTAAGAATCTGTTAAGTCAGAATTTTGACTTCTCGTATAAAGTAATTTTGATGATAAACAAAAGAAACAAAAGTGAAAAGCAGACGGAAGTAGAAAAACAGACGGAAGCTGCGAAGTAATAAAAAGCAGACGGAAGTAGAAAAACAGACGGA
>JANZLH020000005.1:5018276-5035104 GCA_026770325.2 Erythroxylum fimbriatum | reverse complement strand
TTTAGCATGTACTTTTGCTCTTGTGATTGGTCGATATGCATTATCTTTGGAAGGGTAGTGACTAATGGTAGACAAAGCCGGTGAGAATTTGAGCCATATTTGACTGAAACATTTATATCAGTCTCATTGCTTTTTGATAATGTGTGACCTTCATGACATTTACGTCTTGATTTTGCGTTGAATTTCTATTCGAGACCACATTTTTATCACATACATTAACATGGACATGATTAGGCATTCTTTGTTTTTCCTAAGCTGCATTGGCCAAATGACCTACCCTATTGACATAAATTTTCCCTTGATAAACCTCTTTGAGCTTTATACCTTTCTTCTTGTATAAACCACATTTTAAGTTTTTTAAACTTAACCAAATGTCCTATCCATGTCATCAAGCTAGTGGAACATTTGTGATTGTTGAGTTTGTGGATATGCAAAATTCTAAGTGTGGGGGTTTATATATGTGAGGGATTGGTTATAATTTTGGGAAGTTATTTTATGTCTTATGATTGGAATTCCCATGTTGATGTAGTTTATTTTAATTTTTACAAAAAAAATTGAAAAGAAAGAAAAAATGGGAAAAAAAGAAAAAAAAAAGAAAAAAGAAAAAGAAAAGAAAATGGAAAAGAAAGAGAAAAAGGAAAAAAAGAAAAAAAAGAAAAAAATTGTTTACAATAAATTTATGAAGAAAGAATTGCATATGTGTTAAAAAGTTGTTTATGATTCATGCATCTTCCTAGAGTTGTAATGGTTGTATTATTTGAGTATGTTGAATTTGAGGTAGAGATTTGCTTGAAAGATTCACTCTTGTGATTTGATTGGAAAAACTGTATGAGTGATTCCTTCAGATTGGTATATGCTTCATGTGGTTTGGGTGTGAGAGCTGAATGGGGTTGTGAAATCTAATTATTGCATTTGTAATAGCTGACAGTACCCAGTTTTTTATGAGTGTTACTTTTGTTTCACTAGCTTTGATGACTTTTATGCTACTTGACCTAAATTTACCTTACCTTACCTTTGCCCACATTACAACCTTGAAAAGTCCTTTGATTCATGATTTTGCATGTGAACATTAGTGGTGGAGAAATGAAATAATATGCAAAGTTGTGGATTGTCATGTTCATGAATGGTGTTGAGTGTACCCGTAGATAAATTTTAAACACATTTTCCTAGTCTATCATTAGATTGCTCAGTTTTTGAAGATATTGAACGTTGATTAATCATGAGTAAGAGCTTTGGATGTTGAGTTTTTGCTTAAGTTTTTGAAAGTCATTCACTTTTACTTATAACTATCTATTCTTAAGAAATGTGGAAAATGAGTTAACGCTTTGGTTTGAGAATTTTGATTTTGATGATTTGCCCGAGGACGGTCAACGGGCGAAGCCCCTGACCTGGAGATCGTGAGGGGGAGAGGCGTAGTCTCAAAACTATACTTGGCTCGAAGAATCTGCACCCAAAATGCAGTGGGTTTAGTGATCAAGCCCCAGCCCAATTTAGCTAGTAAAGCGTCATTTATTGACCGAATGCATTTTAGTCCCAGCCCTCCTTCCACTTTAGGTTTACACACCGACTCCTAATTAACCAGATGCATCTTGCGGTGTTCAAACGAGGACCCCTATATAAAATCCCGCATGATTTTTTTCCATATCATCGCATAAGCGACGTGGGAGGTGCACCATTTGCATAATGTACAGTGGCAACGCCACGAGAACTGCCTGGGTTAAAGTAACCCTACCCGCTAGGGACAACAGCCTGGCGCTCCACCCCGTAAGCTTCTTCTGAGCATTATCCAGGATATACTGATAGGTGTGCCTGGTAGTTCGCTCGTGGATCAAATGAACTCCTAAATAATGGCCCAAATTATTCGTGCTGGTAACCTGTAGCCAGTGGCTTAGTCGCCTCGCAGTTTCTCTAGAAACGTTTTTAGAGGAAAAAAATCCAAGTTTTAGCGATACTAACTTGTTGGCCAGAAGCCCTGCAGAAAGTCTCCAAAGTTTAACCGATAACCTGCATCTGTCGATCCTCAACTTCTACAAAAAGCACGAGATCATCTACAAAGAAAAGGTGGGATATAGGGGGTCCCATGCCTATTGGTAATCCACTAACTATAGCCATCAATATAACATTAAACATTATTATGAAGCATGTCATTAGAATTGTTTTGCATAGCCCATTGGTAATAAATTGAATTCATAAATTGTATTAAAAATTGTTAATTAGATTAAGGTTAAGCATATAAATTTCATTTTAAGCCCTATCACATAGTTCTAAGCATTTTCTACATTTTAAATCCTAATACCCAACTCTATGAACAAGTGTATTATATTAAATAAGAAATTGTTATTTTCGTAAACCATTTTTTTTGTTGAAGAGTGTCGATAATCATCTATCCTTGTCCTTTTTGATTGTATTCTGCAGTCCTCCATCCGTCCAGGTAATTCACCTACAATTACGAATAATCCTTCGTGTAATAAACCCCTAGGATGGTATATAGGCTTAAAATCTCTAATGTAACTCCTATGAGGCTTATCAATGAAATATTCCACTAGCATAGGAGTCACAATAAGAACTTATTTTCTAGATTCATGTGGCATAACAATGTCACGTACCATATTGTTTATTTAAATTCAAACTTAATATATTAACTTGCATTGATTAATGGAGAAGTACTAATATTAGAAAATCACCTACAATTATGGACAATCCTTTGGATAATAAACCCTTAAGATGATATATAAGCTGAAAACCCGTAATCCAACTTCTATGAGGCTTATCGGTGAAATATTCCATGAGCTTAGAAGTTACAGCGAGAACTTGCTTTCTCAATTCATATGATGTAACAATGCCACATACTATAGTACTTGTTTGAATTCAAAATTTGAAAATGAGCTTGTAGTGATTAACGATTATGATATATAGAAAGAGGATTGTATTTAGTAATTAAGTCATTTTCTTTTAATTGTATAGCTAGATGGACAAAAGTTGGATATCTCATTCAAAATGGTCCACTAAATACTTAGAAGGAGTTAAGAGCTTTATGCAAATTGTAAAAGATCAAATGGGTGATGAATGTCGTATTCATTGTCCATGCGTAGATTGCTTAAATGTCGACATTCAAAGTCAAGATATGGTATATAATCATTTGCTAATCTGAGACATAGATAAATTCTAGACTCCATGGCTTTATCGTGGCGAAAATAAGGAAACAAGTTGTAGTAGAAGCGTTGGTACAAGTGTTGATGATAGTAACAATAATGATGGTGATGATGGTGGTGATGATGATGAGATTGGAGAGATATTAAAGGATTATAGGAATTATATAGAGACTATGAATGAAACTGGTTTGTTTAACATAATTGGAAGTATTACAAAATATAATTTTGGGAAGTTATTGAAAGTTTCTCAAGAAGAATTATATCCAGGCGGCTCGAATTTCTCATAACTATCTTTTGTTATCAAGTTGTTGCATTCGAAGGTCTATAATAAGTGAGTAAAAAGTCTTTTGACATGTTAATTGACTTGCTCATTGCTGCATTACCTATTGGACAAAAATTGCCCAAATCTTACTATGATCTAAGAAAATTGTTAAGGGACCTTGGATTAGTATATATATTAATACATGCTTGTAAGTATGATTGCGTTATATTTTGGAAGGACAAAATACATGCTTGTAAGTATGACTGCGTTATATTTTGGAAGGACAATAAAGATCATGAAGATTGTCCCATTTGTGGTACATCAAAATGGTGAGTGGATAATGGGAGAGGGAAAAAGATGCTGCATAAAATCTTGAGATATTTTCCTATTACACCACGACTACAAGGGCATTTATGTCAACAAAAACAACCATAGATATGAGGTGGCATAAAGAGAAATGCATTGATGATAACATTATGTATAATCCAGCAGATTCAATGGCATGAAAAGACTTTGATGGAAAATTTCCATGGTTTGCACAGGGTTGTTGTAATGTTTGACTTAGTTTAGCCTCATATGCATTTAATCCTTTCGGTAATATGATTACTTCTTACAATATGTTGCCAATAATATGGCCAAGCAGTTGAAGCAAGACAACTTATTACAGAATTCTTTGGACAAAGTTTCGGTAATTTTTTAATTTATTTAATTATATACATTTTTATTTTACTTCTTAAAAGATTAATTTAACTTTTACTTATTGTTCATAGATGTAGCTCAATATTGTCGATATCGACAACCCTAAAGTTTCAATCTGTGTGAGTTCACTATTGAAACAAAGGGTCAAGGACTATTGTTATCGATTACATAAATACTACAAATTTTTTCCTTCGGATGATGAGGCGAGGAAACATGTTCTCGAATGGGTGACTATAGAAAATTGGAGCAAAATGTGTGATTATTGGGTCTTTGCCAATGTTAAGGTTTGTCTTATTTCTCTTCACATTAATTTGCTTCCATTAATCTTGTTACACAATTTCATTACTATTTCTTTTCTTTATTTAGGAAAAGTGTGAGAAAGCCAAGGTTAGCAGAGGAAAAATAAAAACTACTTACAATCAAGTCTATAAATCATTATTGTCGTACGAAATAAATTAGTGACTTCTTAGTTTACAAGTTATAATTATGTTAATAAATACAATATTATTTATTGTGTTTTCAATTCTTTTTTTTCATAAAATAGACTAAGAAGAAACTACATGGACAAGAATGTGATAGGATCACACTATACAAATCCACTCACTATAAGGAAGGTCAATGGTAAATGTTAGAAGAAACGCAAAATAACTATGTAAGCATAAAATTTTGTTTAAATTTTAGGTTTATTTATTTATGTGGTACTAAATAATAACATTTGAATTAAATATTGATTTTGTTTTTCAAATTTTAGAATAAGATGTGGGAGTTGTTGCAAAGACCATTATCTGAGGGAAATGAGACAAATATAGATGACATTTGTAATAATGTGCTTCGTACAAGATCTGGCTACATCAAAGGTCTTGAGTATGACCTTAATTCAACTTTTTCATCCTCATCAAGAACAACATATATAACCCATCTTCAAGAGAAGAATTAGTCGCTTAAGGCTAATTTACATTGTAATGAAAAAAAGTTAGAATGAAAAGAACAAAAGTTGGCCAAACTTGAAAAGATAGTCAAAGAAATACTTGACCCAAATTATATATATAGTGGTGACGCTGAAAACGAATCTTAGTTTGTACATAAGTATTTTTGTTAATGTTTGTGATTAACATTTAATAATATTTAATTGTTTATACAAAATGCTTCTAATTTCTAATTATTTTTAATTTTATTTTCGTATGATAAATTATGAAACAAAAAATCTAAATATTACAAACAATAAAATGGGTTAAAAATTTGACCAATAATAACAATAAACATGATAAAAATTTTAGTAATAATGTTTATTAAAAAATTAAAAATCTCATCAAAAATTTTTAACTATGTTTTGAAAAATGTCACCAATAAGTTTTGGCTACGTTTTACAAAACGTAACTAAAATCTTTTTGCTATGAATATTGAATCATTGCAAATAATGTTGGGCGACGATTATTAATTCATGGTAAATGTTATAATGTACGTTTACTATATCATAGCTAATAACATTTAGCCACGAAAAAATGTAACAAAATATCATTGGCGATGATTTTGTCTATTGTCACATATTTCTTTTGGTTACGTATTTTACTCATTGCAAAACATAATTTGTGACGATTTAGTAAAACGTCACTTGTAGTGTTTTGCTACGGAGATTTTACGACGATGTATTTCGTCGCTAGATATTATCAGTGATGAATTCTATACTTTTAGAGACGAAGAGTTGTAGTGGTCTAAAACTAGGGGTAAACTACAAGAAGATTGAGTGTAATTAATGTATTTTAAAAATATGACTATATTATAACTTGTTTTTCTCTAAAATTTTAGATTTTATTAGATCTTATTTCTAATTTTATTACATTTAGAAGTTCTTAGTTAAATTGAAATTAAAAATTAGAAAATTTTGTTGAGGACTTTGTGCTTGTTTATATAAATATTATTTTAATATGGTTTCTTAAATATATTAATTAAATTAATGCAATTTCAATAAATTTATTTTTAATTAATTTAATATATGTAAATAAAATTCACTCGTAACTGATTAGATTGGAAAAATATAATCAATATTTAGTTAAGTAAATATGTATTATTGAATTGTGAACACGCATTATAAGTTAATAAATTATTAATTAGTCAACTAATCAATGCTTCTTGTAGCTAATATATTTTTATGTAATTTAAGTATTATTAATTTATATTTGGTGTGTAGTGGGGAGCTGGCAAGAATTGTACTTGCTTGTTTTGTTACTTTTGCTGGTGGGAAGATGAAAAGTATAATACTTTCAAGTTTATCCTCAGGAATCCAAACGACAAAGCTACAGCGGTTCATGGAAATGGAGAGGAAAGTGGTTACGGCCTATCGTGTTTGAACAAATCATAAGACTTTCACCTACTCCCTCTGTACATATTTTGGGTTACTGTTATAATATTTTTCCAATCGTCTTGTCCTATTTTATGACTGTTTCTTCGAACGTTCTGTTTTTGCCAGCCTCTTTCGGCAACTCCAAATGCCTCTGAAGTCTGAAGTGCACGTATATATACACGCTCTGTATCTCATGAACTCTCATCACTAGTCCTCTCTCTCCTCTCTCCCTCTGTTTTCAAAAAGTTGAACAGAGAGATCGAGAACAATCCTTAGGATTTCTTGGGGAGAGTGTGTGTGACTCCACCACCCCATCTTAACTTCTGTTTTTCTCTTCCAATATATTCCTGTTCTGTTAACTATCCACAGAGACTCAACTCTGTGTAAGTGGTTTTTTGTTGTTTACCTTATTTCATTCTCTAAGCTTTGTTACTGCAGGAACGTATTAGCAATGTTGTTTCATTGATCCAACATGTGTAATATTGCTTTAAATGATCTGGGGTTCTTCGTTTTGTGCAAATTCTGTCCCAAACAGGCGACGCCATAGCGATGGAAGGTCCTGAGAGATTAAGAGCTTCTGGGAGGAGACAAAACCTCCAACACAGCTTAAGTAGGAGCATAAGCAGAACACTGAGCAGAGCCAGTTGGAACATGGAAGATATGTTCTCTGGAGGCAGGCAGTCTTCGAGACGTAGCTCTTTCAATGAAGACGAGGAAGCTCTGAAATGGGCAGCCATAGAAAAACTTCCCACGTATGATAGGTTGAGAACAACTATCATGAACACCTACATAGAAGATAACAGTGAAGGAAGTAAGAGTGGTGTCCCCAAACCAGTCGATGTTAGAAAGCTCGACATGAACGAGAGACAGAGTTTCATTGACAACCTTTTCAAGGTTGCTGAGGAAGATAACGAAAAGTTTTTGAAAAAGTTCAGACAAAGAATCGATAGGTAATTGGTTCTTATCTTCCATTACTTGCTGTGAACTCTAGCTTCCTTCATTTCGCTGGATTTTGTCCGATTAGCTTCACAGTAACTTTCGGTAGTTATCATGATCACGTATACTTGGAACAAAGTTGGCAACGGAATTAAGCCAACAAGTCCCAGTGGTCCAAGTTTAACTGAGTGATAGTTGAACAAACCACTACGTAATTCTCGTCCAGTAATGCTGGCAGCTTTCAAGTCCTTGTCAAGTGCTTCTCAATATTTTTAGATTGTTAGCTTGACTACTGGTTCTCATCCTATATGGTTATGAAATCGGTGAAAAGATTACACAGCAAGCATACCATTACCTTCGATTTTTATCTATGGAGGTTATGGAAATATTTGTCCTGCCTATTGGTTACATCGAAGACGTAAATTATACACATTACTGATGATACATTATCAGTTTCACTGTGCTTAATCCGTATTAAAGAATTCTGGTACTGCTGCGAAACAATAGAAAAAGGAAACATGCTTTTCTCTTTTCTGTTGAATAATACGGTATGGAGATCTTGTTCATGCAACCTTGAGGGGATTAAGTAGCTATACCTATCAAATAAGAACCCGTCAACATTGTGATGGTAGTAAGGAGTTCAGCAATTTACAGAGTAAATTAGCACCAACTTTACACGAGCAGTATTGGACCATGTCAGCTTAGCAGATGTTAGATAAAAACAAGTAGTCAAACTTATCTACCACAGCATAAAAAATAAAAATAAAAAGATTTCTCTGTTTGATATTTTTTATCATATGATCATGTAGGGTTGGAGTCAGGTTGCCTACAGTCGAAGTGAGGTTCGAAAATTTGACAGTAGAAGCCGATTGTTACGTGGGAGACAGGGCACTTCCAACCCTGCCAAATGCAGCCAGAAACACAGCAGAATCGGCTCTTGGTTTGCTTGGGATTGGGTTAGCTAAGAGAACAAAACTTACTATCCTTAAAGACGCGTCAGGAATCATAAAACCATCACGGTAAATAAATATAGGATTGTTTTTTGGCCGTCCCAATAGAATATTCTAATGCATAACATGGTGATGGTAGGACCTCACTGCTTGCTTTTGTCTTTTACGCAGAATGGCACTACTACTTGGTCCACCATCTTCAGGGAAAACAACCCTTTTGCTAGCACTTGCAGGAAAGTTGGATCCGGGTCTAAAGGTCGGTAACTAACCAATTAATTTCACATCATTTCTTTTTCTTTTTCTTTCATATTCAAAACGAAATCATTCTTTTCTTTTCTTTTCTTTTCTTTTTGGGTTGGTTTAACAGGTTAAAGGTGACATCACGTATAATGGGTATAAACTCAAGGAGTTCGTTCCACAAAAGACGTCTGCCTACATTAGCCAAAATGATGTTCATGTGGGAGAAATGACCGTGAAAGAGACCTTGGATTTTTCCGCAAGGTGTCAAGGGATTGGGACTCGATATGGTAATTAAATAGATTGCGTATATCCAAAGACCGAGTCTTGTGTAGATTTGAATTAAAAAAGCTTACGGAGACATTAAAAAACAAAAAACTATGCTCCTTTCCTTATGCAGACCTTCTCAGCGAATTAGCAAGAAGAGAAAAGGATGCTGGCATATTCCCAGAGGCAGACGTAGATCTTTTCATGAAGGTAGTATTAGTAATACTAAATTATCACTTGTATATATATTTCTCTCGATCGATCAGATTGTATTAAAAATAGTTAATTAATTGCATGTACTTCTTTTTGTATTAAACGAAGACCAAGTAGTGTATCGTAAACCAAAGGGTGGGGTTCGCGTAAATATATATACAAATTCCTATATAATCTTTGATATTAATATTTTCCGATCTCTTGCAATTTTCAGGCAACTGCTCTGAAAGGAGTTGAAAGTAGCTTGATAACCGATTACACCCTCAAAGTAAGTTGAAACATTCCCATTACCCCATCAACTATTACTCATTAAATTATATATATACATATGATACGGTAAGGATGGGATGGGAACAAATTAAAGGAAACCCAACATGGTTGTAGGTGAACTGGATTCTATTTCTTTTCCCAATCCTATCTTTGATTTTAATTCATTTCTCTCTTGTCAAACATCACTGCTCACCTAATTCTGTGGACTTAGTTTTACAAAATGTTTCGGGATGTCTTCGTGTACTAACTTTGGTTGGTGGCTCATATTTGGTATAGTGTGGACATGATGGCCCAGCCACCAAAGTGGCCTTTACCACTTGCTTTGATTATTCTATCCTTAATTGACCGAGTTGCTTCTAACATTTCCAATCTTCGTAATCTGGACAGTTGTTGGGACTTGACGTGTGCAAGGACACCATTGTAGGAGATGAAATGATTCGAGGGATCTCCGGTGGACAGAAAAAAAGAGTTACAACAGGTTAATTCTCTATATACATAAGTTGATTCTATGAATTCTTGTTCCTTCATCCTATTAATAATCCTTTTCTAAGTAATATAAGAATAAATACATAGCTAAGTCGAAGGTTGAAGAATTCCCAAACGTGCATTTGCTGACCAAATCTCTTCACCAACTACTTTGTCTTCGGAAATAATTTAAAATGTTTCCCAGAAGCTCAGAAAGCATAGTTCTCTTCTAATTACTTCCCATTTGTCTACATGTTCACATTACAAGCCAATGCTTTACCCAATAAGATTAAACCAGTCACTTTATAAGTACCCAATCAGGACCCACCTATTATTTTTGTACTGTGATTACTCAATAACAAGACCTTATAGTCAACTATTCCCCTGGGAGCCGAAATAAAAAAGAAAATGAAAGGACCTGGTTATGTGGTCACAACTACGAGGATGGTCCATCATGCTTACCTAAGTTGTTGATCATGCCAGGAGAAATGATCGTTGGACCTACAAAAACACTATTCATGGATGAGATATCAACTGGTTTGGACAGCTCCACAACATATCAAATTGTCAAGTGTTTGCAGCAGATTGTACACCTCACTGAGGCCACAATCTTCGTGTCCCTACTCCAACCTGCTCCTGAGACGTTTGATCTCTTTGATGACATTTATCTTTTATCGGAGGGTCAAATAATCTATCAGGGCCCAAGAGAGCACATCGTTGAATTCTTTGAGAGCTGTGGGTTCAAATGCCCTGAAAGAAAGGGTACTGCTGATTTCTTGCAAGAGGTTAGATAGAGTTATTGCCAAATGATTTCATCAAACCCATTATCCTTTATTCATGGGCCTGTTTTAATTTGTGTTATTCTTGTAACAGGTCACTTCAAGAAAAGACCAAGAACAATATTGGGCTGACAGGACTAAACCTTACGGATACATATCAGTCCCTGAATTTGCACAAAAGTTCAAGAGATTCCATGCAGGGATGAGGCTAGAAAACGAGCTCTCTGTGCCATTTGACAAGTCTCAAGGCCACAGAGCGGCTCTAGTATTTGACAAATACTCGGTTCCAACCATGGAACTACTCAAGGCTTGTTGGGACAAAGAATGGCTACTGATTAAGAGAAATTCAGTTGTTTATGTCTCCAAGACAATACAGATTATCATATTTGCTGTCATAGCATCCACGGTGTTTATAAGGTCCAAAATGCATACCAGGAATGAGGACGATGGTGCACTTTATATTGGTGCAATTTTGTTCACCATAATCATTAACACGTTCAATGGTTTTGCTGAGCTCTCATTAATGATTGAAAGGCTTCCTGTGTTTTACAAGCAAAGAGACCTTATGTTCCATCCTCCATGGACTTTCTCTCTCCCAACTTTCCTGTTAAGAGTTCCCATTTCAATCGTGGAGACTATTGCTTGGGTGGCTGTGACATATTACTCCATTGGATTTGCTCCTGCAGCTAGCACGTAAATACTCTACCGGAGTTTCATCAGCTTTCATTCCAATTGAGATATTAACCACTTATTTCTGTTCTTGTTACCCCGTTTTCAGGTTCTTCAAGCATTTGTTACTGGTATTCCTAATACAACAAATGGCTGCCGGGCTCTTTAGGCTCATTGCTGCTGCTTGCAGGACCATGATAATTGCAAACACTGGAGGGGCTCTTACTCTGCTACTCGTATTTTTGCTCGGAGGTTTCATCCTACCTAAAGGTAAAATGAAGCTTTAAACTAAATTCAGGTAGCTCAATATTAGCCAGTTTCTATCTACAAAACTTGATGGAATATGCAAATTGATAAGATGGTGCGCGCGCGTAGCTATATTTTCACATGTCAAGATGTTTGAGCATTAACAAAAGAGTTTCTCTACATTTGTGACAGATCAAATTCCAAAATGGTGGATGTGGGCTTACTGGATTTCACCCTTGTCTTATGCTTACAATGCCATGTCTGTGAACGAAATGTTTGCTCCAAGGTGGATAAACAAACCGGTACGTTTTGCAGAATGATCAACATTCAACTTTCAATAAAATTTTATGTTTGTAACTTGTCTTTCATGAATCAGTATGGTAATGCCATGCCACTGTAATTGAATATTACAGGGTTCAGACAATGTTACTCCACTAGGTAAAGCAATTCTCACAAACTTCGACATTTTTCCCAACAAGAACTGGTATTGGATCGGTGCGGCTGGTCTGTTCGGATTTGCAATCCTCTTCAACGTCTTGTTCACCTTGGCTCTGACGTACTTTAGCCGTAAGTTACAGTACTCCCTGATCATTGACATTACCATCAGTTTCTTAATTGAATTTGCACTCCTAATTCTATGTGCCTATTGTTGATCAACAGCTCCTGGAAAGCCACAAGCAATAATCTCCGAGGAAACAGCGAAGGAAATGGATGACCAGGAAGACTCAAAGGGCAATCCAAGGCTGCATAGGCCAAAGCAACAGGCAGAGACATTTCCTCGTTCATTATCTACTTCAGACGGCAACAACTCAAGTAAGATACACGGAAACATTGAATGGAAAATAAATCAATAACTTAAAAAGACGATGGTGTTTCTTATTAAACGCCTTACACAAGTTTTTTAAATTTTCAGAAGAAATGGCAATGCAGAGGATGAGCAGTCGGTCCAATAGCAATGGCGTTGGAGATTCTTCTATAGAGAGAGAAGCCAATGGAGTTGCTCCAAAGAGAGGAATGGTTCTTCCTTTCACCCCCCTCGCTATGTCCTTCGACTCTGTGAATTACTATGTTGACATGCCTCCTGTAAGTTTCTTGACACAAAGAACCTGCACATCTTTCACAATGCTTCAGTTTTGGTCTCCTCTAAAACAAGCATTAATGACAATAACAGGAGATGAAAGAACAAGGAGTTGCTGAGGACAGGCTTCAGCTGCTTCGCGAAATAACAAGCGCATTTAGACCTGGAGTACTCACAGCACTAATGGGAGTCAGCGGAGCTGGTAAGACAACATTGATGGACGTTTTGGCTGGAAGAAAAACAGGCGGATACGTGGAAGGAGACATTAGAATTTCTGGTTTTCCTAAGAAACAAGAAACCTTTGCAAGAATCTCTGGATATTGTGAACAGACAGATATACACTCACCACAAGTGACAGTCAGAGAATCCTTGATGTTCTCCGCATTCCTTCGACTCCCTAAAGAAGTTAGCAAAGAAGAAAAGATTGTAAGCTTTTCCTTCAGCTCCTTATATAGAAAGGGAAAGGAAAACTTGTTTCTCTATATGACTTTGTTGTCCTTATGCAAAACAGGCGTTCGTTGATGAAGTGATGGAATTGGTGGAGTTGGATAATCTTAAGGATGCTATAGTTGGACTTCCAGGAGTTACAGGGTTGTCTACAGAACAGAGGAAGAGATTGACAATAGCCGTGGAGCTTGTTGCCAATCCCTCGATCATTTTCATGGACGAGCCAACCTCTGGTCTTGATGCAAGGGCAGCAGCCATTGTTATGAGAACGGTAAGAAACACTGTGGATACTGGAAGAACCGTCGTATGCACAATTCATCAACCAAGCATTGATATCTTTGAAGCCTTTGATGAGTTACTCCTGATGAAAAGAGGAGGACAGGTGATCTACTCAGGACCATTGGGTAGAAACTCTCACAAGGTCATTGAGTACTTTGAGGTAAACAATATAATCTGATTCATCTACAAGTTAAAACAGAAAATTATTGGTAATCTCATTTCACGTAAAAATTACCTTTAACAGTCAGTTCCTGGGGTCCCAAAGATCAAAGAGCAATATAATCCAGCAACATGGATGCTAGAAGTGAGCTCAGTAGCAGCTGAAGTCAGACTTGGAATTGACTTTGCTGAACACTACAAAGCCTCATCCTTGTACAAGTACGTCAAGACATAAATATAGGTGTGCCAATCTCAAAGCTTCTTTAAACTGGCGTTCCTAACTCATGTTTTGTTACGAGCAGGAGAAATAAGGCTTTGGTTCAGGAGCTAAGCACACCACCACCAGGAGCAAAAGACCTATATTTTGCTACTCAGTATTCTCAGTCTACATGGGGACAACTCAAATCTTGCTTTTGGAAACAGAAGTGGACTTACTGGAGAAGTCCTGATTATAACCTTGTCAGATACTTCTTCACATTGGTTGCTGCACTTTTGGTTGGTACTATATTCTGGAAGGTTGGCAAGAAAAGGTTCGTTTCGATTATACAACATTCCTTATGGATATTCATCATATCCGAAGCCAAACAAAAAGAATATTGTAACTATATTTATGTTCTCTGAATTCAGGGACAGCGCAGGTGATCTTACAACAATTATCGGTGCCATGTACTCTTCCGTTTTGTTTGTGGGTATTAACAACTGCTCAACAGTACAGCCAGTTGTAGCAATTGAAAGAACGGTCTTTTATAGAGAAAGAGCTGCTGGAATGTACTCGGCACTACCCTATGCCATTGCACAAGTGAGTCATTCATTCTAACGTATCCATCGATTGGGTTTTTAACTCTACCGATCACATGACTCATGGATTATAATAATCACCTGATTTGCAGGTTCTTTCTGAAATACCCTACGTACTCGTCCAAACTATTTACTACACACTTATTGTGTATGCCATGATAGCCTTTGAATGGACAGCAGCGAAATTCTTCTGGTTCTTCTTTATCACCTTCTTCTCATTCCTCTACTTCACATACTATGGAATGATGACTGTTGCAGTCACTCCAAACCACCAAGTAGCAGCTATATTTGCAGCATCATTCTATTCCCTCTTCAATCTTTTCTCTGGCTTCTTCATTCCAAGACCGGTATGTTTGCATTCAACATTTCTTACTTCCATTTCATCTATCAAACACTAACAATCCTTTTGCTCCTCCAATTTCAGAGAATTCCCAAGTGGTGGATTTGGTACTACTGGATTTGCCCCGTGGCATGGACTGTTTATGGGCTGATTGTGGCTCAATATGGTGATGTTGAAGACACAATTAGAGTTCCTGGTATAAGTCCAGATCCTACAATTAAGTGGTACATACAAAACCATTTTGGCTACAGAACAGACTTCATGGCACCAGTAGCTGTAGTATTGGTCGGCTTTGCAGTTTTCTTTGCCTTCATGTTTGCTTTCTGCATAAAGAAACTCAACTTCCAAACACGATAGGAACTTGTTCTTTTGGGCCTTTGTACATACAGAAAAATGTATCGGCTTAGCAAATGGAGTCAACCGTGCAAGCCCTGTAGTGCAAAGTTTTGGATTATTGTCTAGATGTTTCTTTTTGGTTCTCCTTCTGCATGTACAAAGTTTGTGTTACTTGGTAAAGATCGTGACGAGAACTTAAATTTATAACATTTATTTATTTGAAAATGCCCAAATAAACATGTTGAAGATAAATTATGAACTAAAATTTGATGATTAAAGTACTTTAAACAGCTATTTGTAGTGTTTTGTTCTTTAAGCATATGTTTATTATTGATTTTTTTCTATTAAATTGTATTTGTGTTGGGCTATTAATTTTACTTAGTTAATAAAAAAACTTTTCAGATTGTAGTGGGACATGTGACCCACTTTTCCTTATTTTTAGCTCATGATTATCTCTAGTTTGTTGCACTGTTATGAATGTTGTTTAATGAGCAAAATGTAATCTATAGTTTTTGATTTCCAACAATTTTGGTATTAGAGTACTAGAAGTTTCATGGGCTTACGAGGATAGAGTAACATTTTTTTAAGTGTTCAACCTTTAGTGTAATGACATCAAATAATTTTTTTTCTTCTTATCCATATGTTTAATGGTGAAAATTATCACTCATAGGTCATCGAAATGAAATCCTATTTAAAAGCCTTGAGTTTGTAGGAGGTCCAAAAAATCCCAAACTAAATCAAATCAAAAAGTATGATGAAGAAGTGGCAAGAAAATCAAAAGCACTCTCTTATCTACATTCGGCTGTGTCGGAGGAAATTTTTATAAGAAAAATGGTTGTGAATCACCTAAAAAAGCAGAGGAGAAGCTTAAGGAAGAATTTAAAGGTAACAATCAAATAAGGTTGATGTAACGTGTGAATCTCAAAAGAGAATTTGAGATGCTAAAGATGAATAAATTTGAAGGTCTCAAGGAATATGGAAGCAAGTTCATGTCTATTGTCAATTAAATCAAGTTGCTTAGTAAGAATTTCTTAGTCAATAAGTAGTAAACAAGATTCTTATGACTCTTTCCGAAAGGTATTAGTCAAAAATTTACTCACTTGAAGATTCTAAAGATCTACAACAAATAACCTTTGTAGAGTTACTTAATGCTCTTTAAGTTGTAGACCAAAGAAGATCAATAAGGGATGACAGAACTGAAGAAAAATTTATAGAGCTTATTTAGCCAATACTTTATCCTTAAAAGGAAAGGTCAATGTTCTTCAATGTAGCAATTGTAAGAAGTCTGGTCATGAAGAAAAATATTGCTAGCATAAAGGAGAACTTCAATGTTACAAGTTTAAGAGATTTGGGCATTTAAAAAAGAATTGCAGATTTGAAAAAGAAAAACAAACAAATATGAAACAAGTGATAAAAGAAGAAACTCTTTTTTAGAGTAGTTAGTGAGATGTGCACCATAGACGGATGTGCTCCAAAAAAATTAGATTGGTGATAAAGTGTATTAATAAATTTGGTTATGATGATGAGAAGTGCATCATATTAAAGAGAAGTACTGTAAAATCCTATTACTTGTGAGAAGGTTAAAAGTGTATTAATAAATTTGGTTATGATTATGAGAAGTGCATCATATTAAAGAGAAGTACTGTAAAATCCCATTACTTGTGAGAAGGTTAAAATGGTAGATATGAGTGATTAATGAGAGATACAAATGCATTCCCATGTTCATGCATAATATGTCATACATATACATATGAATAGTGGATTTATCTGCACATGAAAATAATTGTACATACATTCATGAATAATTCCGGGTATAATTGGATTGATTCCTTTGAAATTTATGGAGTATGGTGAAAGAAAAATAATATAATATAATAGGGAACAAGAAATCAAAAGATATTTGGA
>JANZLH020000005.1:4904691-4919506 GCA_026770325.2 Erythroxylum fimbriatum | reverse complement strand
CACAAAGATATTGGCTTAACATCTTTTTCCAATAGTGGTTGTAACAAGGCATAACCAAAACATGAATGATCCTTATTGCAAGCAGCTAATTTATCATCATATGAGTTTGTTCACCTAATGTTACATTCTTTTGATATAGAAAATATTGCAGCTTCGGCTTCTTTCCCAATTGAACGCCTCCAAATAAGGTCAAAATCAGTTGCCTAAACCTTGCACGGTTGTTGGATCATGCATTGCTTCAAATAAACACCCTAAACTGTTCCTTCTTTTGTGACAGTGCCACACACACACAAACTCAATAATTTTTGTTGGATATATAAATTACTTGCCTGGATGGAATGAGCTCATATGGGTCAACTAGTTCAAGTCACGTACTGCTTCAGATATGTATAGAAGCGTAATGATACATTAATTAGGACATATATGGAAGTACCCTTCACGTTCTTGATCTATAAAAATGAATGTGTCTGTGAGTTTTGGAGATATCCATACAAGTAAATTTAAAATGCTATCTTGGGATGATTTGGGTAGATCCTCCAAACTTTGGTCTACTAGTAAGGACTAGAAAGGTGAGGATAGGCAACGACTAAGGAGTGGTTTTGTTGAATGACGGGGGACTACACAATCATACACTTATTCTCACCAACTTCATTTGCCTCCTCCTCCCTGAAATATGGCCCATTTTCTTTACATGTACGGTGTTAATAAAAATAGTATTCACGATTTAGTTATTAAAGAAGGGAAAAACGGAAACAGACACGTAATACCCGGTTTCTGCATGTGTGATACATATATATTAACGACCCAGGACACGCTCGAAACCCACACGTCCAAAAATCTCAAACTCAACCAAGGCAAAGCTCAAAGTTGCAGGCTTTAATCCTCTAACTTCAGCTGTTTTGCGTTTCCTGAAAATGGGGTCATCGGAAAGTGTCGGACTTGACGACTCCTATCGCCCTCTGCCTTTGGTGTACCTCGTTTTACTCTCAATTTGGTTTATCTCGGCTTGTTCCTGGACCTTCAACACCTATAAAAACCGCCACTTTCAGGTTATATTATGTATCTAAATGCTTGAGGAATTGATGGATGTTGATTCACTTTTTTGGGTTCTGGATTTTAGGCTGATCTCATTTTCTGGGTTGATTGTTATGTACATTTTGCGTATAACGCTAGGAAGAGATGCTAACTTTTGAATTGTTTCTTTTCTTACTAATTAGCACGGTGTCTTTGATCACTTGGTGATTGATAGGATGGGGGAGTTTGATTTTGAGGGAAAGTGAAAGAAATATGAATGGTTTAAGTTAGTTTTTGTGGGTTTCGGCAATGGTTATCCCTGTAATCTTTTCTTTCTTAATTCTACTGAGAAAAGCTGTCATAAAATATAAACTTTTTCAATTTTGTGAAGATAAATTATACAGATATTTTATTGGAAGAGTAAATCTGTGGAAATTGATACTTCAAGACTCTTGATATCTTCTACTTCATTTGTTGTCCCTAAAAAGAAAGTTATTATTCGTTACTAGTTTGATCTTTCATGTTTATTTTGATCTTGGCCTTTCTATGACGTTTGTTCATACTTATTATGCCATTGACATTTTTTTTTTAATTTCTTAATGTAGTTTTACCTTTTTCCATAACATATTTTCTGGAAGCAATTATACATTTGTTTTTTATTGTGTTTATGATTACACTAGAGCAGACGAACAATTTGCAGTGGACACTGGCATCTGTGCCTTTGATTAAAGCTTTGCAACTCACATTGTCATTCCTCTTCTGGTATGATCCATGTACTTTGTTCTTGAATTATGAAGGAAGGGAAGAGACAGAGATAGTAAACATTACAATTATAATGAATATGGCATCTTTGTGATGCTACTTTTCTTATGTCATCGATTCACTCATGATTCATAACATGTATAAGAAGTACCAATCTACATCTATCATCCACGGAGTGAATTTATCAGACATTAGTGCATGTACTCAGTTTGACACACTGTAAGACCACTAGAAAGAGTAGTCGATGCAAATAAGCGTCTGCCAACATCATCTGCATTAGCTAATTTGTTATAATTTCTCTATCGGCCATTTTGCTGGTAGAAGTCTTTGAGGAGCAGAGATGTGTTTAGGAGTAAAGGATTTCCATACCGATCTTAAATGGCTAAATGATATCAAGTTTTATTATGGCATGTTTGGTGTTGTTGTCACATTTGAGAGCCGATGTAGTGTTTTATTGCTTCATATAACAAACTGCTTTTTTTTTCGTCACTGTGATTGATGACGTAAACCATTTTAAGTGCCATCTCATCATCTGTGTCTTTGAATCTGTTTATCTATTTCTACTATTTTATCTCATCTGATCAAGCCTTCTCTAATAGTTTGAAACATTGCTGTTGCAGGTATTCATGCTTTTATCGCCAGATTTGCTCTCTTTGGATGTCATTTGGGGTATATGTTACTGGAGTGCTGTTTCAAACAGCATCATTTGTGTCCTTCATCCTTATCTCCCATGGTTACTGCATCATGTGTGAGCGCCTTTCAGTTACTGAGCGTCGTACTACAGCTGCAATTGGCAGTATCTTTTACTTGACTCTCGTGGGTTACAAGGCTTCTGTACCATATTTCTCTGTGAGTTTAAAGATAATTGATTGGATTTTCTGTTAATTAGGCAGGGACAGCTACTCTTTCCCAATTTTAACGAATCACCATTCACTTCACTCATTTGCCAAGTTTTCTCATGCAGGTACTTCTGTTGCTGAATTATTTGATTTCATTCTGTCTGATTTTCCACCAGATATCTCAGAATCTGCAAGTGTTACGTGAACAATTAACTTTTATAGAGGATGAGGATGTGCAAATGATGCATGATGCTGTGTTAACAAAGTACACTATGTTCAAGTATGGACTCTATTATATTCAAGATTTTTAATTTATCATGTTTTGGTAGAGTTTTGTCACTATTACTGATGAATTGGAAGTTGACACGAATATGATGTTAACTTTGAATACTTTCTTTCTTTCATTGTGTAGGAAATTTCAGGGTGCAATGCAAATTGTAGCCATGGCAGAAGCTGTGGTATCTATTACTTTTCATGCATACTTTGGATGTGAAATATGTGCATAATAAATGAAACAGTTAGGCTTGAGACAGCAAAGCTATTGGTTTTCAGATATACATCAATGTGGATAACTTTGCTGACAATTACTGGTTACGCCTATTAATCAGAGAATGGGCACAGTTCTGCATCTTTGTGTATATAGGGTATGTATGAATTCCTTATGAAGTACATATGTAGTTTTTTAAATTGTTCTAATAACCGTATGTAAGTTAAATAACAAGATAATCTTTGTATTTGAATATGTTTCTCTTTAACAGGTGGACATTCAGGTCACAAGATTTGGCACCCTGGTTTTCTATGATGCCAACTGTGAAATCTGAACGAGAGGTCATAGTGCCTCCTATCTACAGCATTGTAAGCTATTATTGCATATCATAAAATGTCATATTTGACATTTTCTATGAAATATTTCCTTTTTGAGATAGTTGTATCCTTGAGCTACTGACTGCCGGACTAGTTTACATGTTCCATTGCAAGTCATTGATGATCAGTTATAGCAACCCTTAGAGCGGCGGTTTTCGCTCTTTCTATCACACCAGAGATTGATAAGATGTTGACTTCTTACCTGTCATTCTCAAATTTCTTGCTAGACATTGCTTATTCTATAACTTATTGAAAGTCCTACTTGGTAGAATGAGGTCCGAACCAGGGCCTACACCATGTCATAAAAAGGGGCAATTTAGCTTCCAGACAAGAGTGATGCAACATCTTCTTTCTTTCTAAAGAAATCAATTCATCTGCTACAGGAAATGGATGCTGCAACTTTCAAAGGTTTTAATTGTCGACAGTGGCAAATTGGAGTGGTAAGTCAACACTCTGACCGACATCAATTAACTGTTATCTCCCATAAATTGCTCCATGCAAGCTCAATTCCCTTAGTTGAATAGTGGTCATCTGTACTCGACGTGGGCTTATCTACTGAGCTATTTGATTGTGCAGTCTACGTCTCCATTCTGTAAGAATAGCTCAAGTGATTCAATTGTCGTCGTAATTCAGCATCCACGTCCATGTAGGCTAACATCTCCAAGCTGACAACGTGTATACCTTATCCCTAATTTCAACACAGATTAATCTTATGCAAAGTCACAAGTACAAAAGACGACAATATAGCTGTGAGGCAAGGCAGAAATTATGTGTTAGAAAGAGGTCCGGTAACAAATTTGAAACAAACTTCAGCATATACAGCTTTTCATCATTCCATAGAAGTTTCAAGTCTCGGGTGATAGTTTAGTCACCTTGAGTTACTACTTGAGTAACAGATTCGTGTCTCAGCATGTGGTCAAATGATCAGAATGTATATTCTTCATCCTATTTGGTGTCTTACAGATGCTTCTTTACAATCATACGAAGCTTATTTTTCCTCTTGTACCTTTATTTACATTCTTTGTGCAATGTGAAAATGAGAGTTGGAAACTGAATTAGTCCTCCATGTTTCGTGATGACATTACTTTGCAAGTTCGTGTGGGATCTTTTCATCTTATGGTTTGAAGGTGTATGTATAGTGCATCAGTTTTCTAGTGTAATCAGAATATCACGCATAAGTACCAACTTTTCTTTTTATTACAATTTTTGGGATAAGATGATATAAAAAAAAAGAAGTTGCAGGAACCAAACTTGTTGTTTAGTTTGCGTTGGAACGCATCTCTTCTATTATCGTACATGGTTATCCAGAAAGCCCATAGTTCACTTGTTCCACTAGATAGTTTACATTTATTATTAATTCAATCGAAACAAGTCGAAACCTCGACGGCGGTTTTGTTGTCTTCATGTAACGTTATTCAAGATATACCTGCATCTCTTCTGATATGTGTACAGCGAGATTTAGTGTTATCAGGAGCAGAGATTGGAGCCCTTTTTCAAAGCTAATGCATCTAACATTTGCACACAAATGGGATTAGTGAAGATGTGAGGTTTTGTAGTGAATGAAATTGTAAGTCCCTTCTTGAATGATGCACTCAAGTCCAGTCCCAGGACCAACTAAGTGAGGAGCTGATCAATATCTTGAATTTATAAACCAGAATTAGCAAATATGGACAGTAAAGATTGGACCTTTTAATTGTGACAAACAAGCCCCATATTGATTCATGCTTCCAAGGCCTTACAATTCCTAAAAGTCGCTGGGTGGTCCTAGGTAAATTCAAAGCCTCCGCGACATTGACGTACCACGGAGATAACGAAAAATCCCATGTTTCAACATATAAATACAGGGACCAGACCAGACCAGAGCCAGTGCCTCTACGACATGTCAGAACATTGTTTTCTGGTAAGAGACAAGGTGGTGTAAGGCAGAAAACGTCATAAATCTCCACATTCTCAACGGTTCAAATGCTTTGGCTGGCGGGAGATACACCCGAGGAAACAACTAAGAGCCTAAGGCATTATCCTGAATAACTACAAAAACCTTCTCTTACTCTTCTCCCAAGGCGATGTTTTCCTATAAAACTTGTTTAATGTCTTCACATTTTGTTTCCCTTTCTCTTCTCTCTTCTTTCATGGCTTCCCATTTGTTCTTGCAGCTCCACAAGTCACTCTACTTCTCGTAAGCGCTCTGCTTCCTCTGTCACGCTTACTCACGGACACATACACACACGTCGGTGTCCATTTGTATGTCATAGGACTCATTGGATTTGTTGTTCTGTTGTTATACATTTGGGATCTGTTTTCATAGGACTCATTGGAAAGCTTACTCCTGCAATTCATTTGAAGAGTGCATCTCTTATGGAGTTTCTCTTGTTGAATGTTATTTGTATTTGATCCAGAACTTAAATCACGATCTGTGAATGTTCATTTATTCTTTCCGAGTCTCTTATTACTAAACAGCTAAGATAGTTAAATGTCGCCAAAATTAAAGATCTTTGGCAAACATTTTCTTTTATCCTTCACTATCTGTACAGAGATCATTTATGCCCTTATATGATTAGGGTGTATCATCATTTCTTATCCTGCTTGCTCACAGAATTGAACTTCTGAAGATTAGAAAACTAAGGGTCCTTAGTTACTATTTGCTTCTCATATTCACATATTTCCTGTAATTTGGGTCCTAGAACGTTTCAACCTTGATTTATAGACGTTTTGACGTCACAGAAAGTGTTTTGGATCAGAAAGCAAAAGAAGGGCCAAGGCTGATGCACCCATCTTATCAAAAGTAACTGGCATAGAAATTGGAAATTCTGTGTGTTCAAAGAATAGTGTTGCACTTGGACATTTGTTGCCACATGACAGTTCTTCATATCGAGTTTCTTTAAGAGCATTATCACCAGCAGCATCTTCCGAGCAAACTGGCAGTCAAGATGGGACAGTTGTCAGTAGAACCCATAATGAGGAGATGGAGTTTAATCGTATCCATTGTCTTGTATGGGTATTGCATGAAGCTGCTTCTAGCTTTTCCCTTTCAATAAAGGCTCTTGAATTGTCAGGAAGTGGTACGGAGCTTGTAATGGCATGGAATGGGAAGGATGTTCACGAATGGCACAAGAGAATTGCATATCAGGTATCAAGATTGCAAAAGATTACAAGTGCATGATCCCCATAATAAGAAAAACTTTAGAGATTTTTCTTATGACTTAGATTATTGTGTTATTGTTGGTTTTCTCTTTTCATTATTGGATGTGGTGCATCATTCACATGTTTATGCTCAGAAGTTCTTTACCATGAACAATTTTCACGTCAACTATACAAATTTAAAGATGTGCAACAATGTTTTTTAATTTGTAGAGAACGTTCAAAATGGAAACAAGAGTAATTAGTTCCAATTGCTATTCAGGTGGCTGTTATTGCCATGTTGAGGACTGCAATTGAAGTTGAGATCCTGCTTTCTCATGACCGTCCGAACAACCTGTCTCCAGCTAGAAAAATGTAAGTGATTGTCATAGTTCTACATTAAGAATTTAAAGCACCTGCCATTCAAGTGGTTGGGCATCATTTTACAGAAACCAGTAAATGATGCTTAGCTTGTCTTTGTCTTTGACATGAAGTATCATTTCACAACCACTTACTTTAGTGAAAATATTGATGATCAGCATATCAGCTATCCACTCCTTTTTCTCCACCATTTTGTACAGCTTAACTCCAAGAGTAGATTTTCTGCGTGAGTCAATTGAAAGCCAGTTGAAGCTGAAGCACCCAGAATTGGTACAATGGTTTAGAGTTGTGGAGTTGCCTCGTGTAGAAGGTTTTTTCACTCCCTTGCTGAGCAAGTGGTCTATTGAGTATGCTGGAAGGTTGGTTTGAACAATTCTCTGCTTGAAGCTTAATCCTGTTATGACAGTTCTTGAGCCTTTAACACAGCCTGATGGCATGCATATTCAGTGGTGTTGCAGGAATTGTCATAGCAATAAGCTGCTGTGCTGCTGCTGGGAAACTGGGTTCTCAAAGAATATCATGTGCCTCATTGGCCCTTTCATGTGAAGATATCCACATAGCTCTCATGGATCTATCGTACAATCTTGTAGCTGTGGACAAACTGCACCAATTGGCAAGTGAAGCAGGATTTGAACTGAACTTCCTATATCATTTTGGTGCAAAGGTTCTTCCTTGTGAAAAGATTGAAGAATTAGAGTTTTGGATTGGGTTGGCTCAGCAAAAACTCTCAGCAGCTTTCCGTAGAGAAATAGAGATTACAAGCTCAAAAGCCTTTCAACAGAAGGTCAATTCTTGTTTGTTTCTATTCCCTTTCTGTTCGAGAAAACCAATTTACAGTAGATGCATTATACGTACATTAAAAATGTATGCACTTAATAAATTCCTGAATCAACAATTTCAGTATTTAGTATGTGAAACCTCTGGTTGTTTTTACTGAGTGAGGGATTAATCAGTGGAATTTTACCACTTAAACATCTGAAAGTTGGGCCATTGTGCCAAATATTTACAGGATGAGGCAGATAGCATAGCTACCCTTGGACTTTTTGCATATCTAGGAAGAAAAACCAGATTATTCTTGTCAAGGATGAATATTAAGGATCTTGATGAACCAGTTTGGGACTTCCTAAGGTAACTTGAAAATTTTACTGGTTTCATAAATTCTTGTTCTCAACCTGCAAATTTGTGCGAGATCAAAATATCATGCCTGCAGTTACCTGGAGTGTGGTAGCATTTTCATATACCCTGAGCTTGCTTCTGTATCAGCGTACCAATCTTTCATGGAGGCAAGTTCATATAATGGCTTCACTGGAAATGCAAACAATCAAAGCATCTAATGTACAAGCTTACTTTGCAGATAGTAATCAATGAAATTGGATGGCTTGATTTTTATGCTTCATATTCTTCTCTGAGCAATCAAGAAAGAAAAAGATCCAAGCAACATGCAATCCAGGCAGAGAAAGAGATGATACTGTCTAAAGTATTAACTGTCTGTTATGATGTTTTCTCTGGCTTTGCTCACTTTAGCCGTTCAACCCAACAGACTTTAGATGCAGAATTGTTAAGATTCCTGCTGTGCAGGTTAGCAGACCACATTTCAATTTTCATAAGTTGTTTTGGTCGAACTCGAAACATCTTTATGTTCTACAATCGACTAATGAGTTTTAAATGATGATTCTTTCAACAGCCAGAGTCTGTTGACTACATGTATGGACGAATACTTTTCAGTTTATGATTGTAGATCAAGGTAAGTTTCTTATTAAATGAAACGCAGCTATATGAGACATTCAGCTATGAGCTGCCTTACTGATGTTTACAATAATTATCCTTCTGTTGCACTTTAAATGCATGAACCACACAGGATTGCAGAAACAGGTGTCTTTGACCAAGCGTTATCTGTAGGAACTAATTGTAGCGACAAGTTGTTTGTGGCACTGGAAGCTCAAAAAAGACCAAATGAGTTGGCTTTACAGGAACGCCTAAAAACTAAAACTCAATGGGGCTCTGAGCTAAGAAAGGTTTGACCACTAGATCTAGCAACTTTCATGGTCCTTATAATGTGCTGTGAACATGGACGACTAAAATCAACCACTATCACGACAATATGGTGCAATCGTTGAGTGAGTGGTGATAAAGTTCCTAGAAGACAAAAATGGTGCTATGAAACTTGTAGTATCAAACTCTTGGAACTTAAGAGTTGTGAGATAAAAACAGAAATGAAGTATAAGCCAAATATGAAAAACAGAAATGAGAGCAGCTCATAAATAGATTTGGAACAATGGATGGTTAAGTTCCAAAGTTTTGTTGACACATTTTGAGTCTAAACTTAGAACTTCAGTGCAATGATGCTATTGTCAAACAAGATATGGCAATATTCGCTGCTTTTAATCTTTTCTTATGAATGCATTTAAGAAGTGAAACAGCATGCTATGGCAAGAAAAATGCAAGGAAAGAAAAATACAGTTTTTGTGGGCCACAATGATGAATAGTGAAATCATTATAGGTACCATTAGTGAGGAATATATTCATGAATCATATTCCATAATGATGGAGGTCCCGAGTTGTTCTTGGACTGTAGACAAGACTATTCTTTGCCTTCCAACATTAATGTTGCATCTGAAATACAAGAGCAAATACCATGGACCTTTATCCATCACTGGGGAATATGATTCGTTCTTAAGAGTGAGAATCATGTAGCATCTTGCGTTAAGGTTTATTTGTGCAAATGCTGAGATGAACACATATTTTGCTTCTGTTTCCACTAAGATGCATGTGTTATTATTTTTCGTTTTTGTCCATATTTACCTCAGGACAGCAGCTCTGCTGAGACAGAAACAATAGATTTAGCAGAGGCCTCATCTACCAGCACCAGATCAAATTTTCTTCCTGAGAGTTTAATCAGGAAATATTGCCTCAAAGTTGTATCAACGAGCGCTGTAAGTCGAACCAACACATTTCTTGACAGTGACAGAGCAATGTGATAATTTTTATTTGTTAAAGTTTTAACACTTAAAGATGGATTTTTCTCAAAGGATCTATGGATGGGAACTCAATTGCTCATTGTAGATATCATGGATGCTGTGGAGCTACTCTTAAGGCCATTGCGTGGCAACAAAACTTCAGCCAGGGAAAGGACTAAGTTGAAGAGACTACTAACTGACATTGCTACACTTATTCCAGTTACTATTGTGATGATACTCCCTGTAAGGACTTACTAACCTTGTCATTTTTCTCTTTGGGTTACGTAATCCAGGACTTAAGATGGTTGAAGACAATAAACTCGTTAACCACCATATACAAGACTTCGATTAAAAACAAATGAGACTAAAGAACAGTTATTTTATTTTATTTTTTCCTCGTACAATGATATTTAAGGATTTGACATTTAGTTAACGGTTATAGACTCACAGTTAATGGAGGAGCCTCTGCAAGTTTCTAGTGAGCTTCAGTTTTTACGTGGACGCATAATCTAATAATCATGCACTTGCTTGCACGTGTTATGAATAAATTGTTGTCTATGAATGTGCTAATGTAAAGGAATAAGCATCAGGACTTCGAATCAAACAACTGACTCAAATTCTCTGTTCAAACAATTGGTGGAATAGCTGATTAAATCTCTTCCATCTCTGCCATTAGTTGTCTGCTGTGGGCCATGCAGCCATTCTAGCAGCTATCCAGAAACATGCTCCGTTCTTGGTATGCTTCTTCCCACTGTAAGGCTCATTTATCAATATACCTAATGTTTATTATTTCACATTTTCATCTGTTATGATTAGATCCCTTCTCCATACTCTTCGGAGCGGTTGGATGTTGTAAAACAACTTAAGAGAACACAGAAGACGGAAGCTTGGTCCAGAAACGCTCTCTAGAATGCCATAGCCAATTTATTCCTTCGTTATGATACATGTAATGCCCATCATTTGTGGAACAACACTAGTAGCTTGTAAACAATAAATGGGGGCTAATATCTTTGCTGTTGTGACTTGAGCAGCTTACGGTGTATATAGTGACAATTGATTTGAAAAGAAAAGGAATTAGGTACAACACATCCTTTTCCCTACGCTAAGCATCCTAAATGTTGCTAAACTTATTAGCAAGGATGTATATAACCTTGTTCATTGTGCAAATCTTTGATCCTTCAAGATCAATCAATGGAATCACAGCCTGCTGATACAAAGCTTTCAAACATGCGGCACAGGAAAACATATAAACGTTTTTTGAAATTATTACACCTCTAAACCTTAATGAAGATTGCGGCAATACACTTGAATCAGGAAGCTTTACTGTGGACCAGTCATAGATTAAAAGAATAAATTTGACATCTCAAGTTTTGAGTATCTTGGCCTCGAAGGGTGGAAAGAACTTGTTCAAAACATCTTCAGTAAAGGAATATTGTCCTACAAATATGAACCTTTTTTATTAAGATTGAACGTGTTGTGAAGTTACTACAACAATCATATAAACTAGCCTGAAAGCAGGATTTTATTTTGTCTGATACTTAACCTCTTCATGTGACAGTCGTGAAAAATAATCTAGGAGGTGTATCAAAATGTCTTCATTAGGGATTTTAACCACATCGCCAGCATAGTGTACAGAAGAGACATTATCAATTATCAAGCCCTATTTTATTTGTCAGGATCCTCTGTCTCTTATCCTGTCCCATTAAATCTCAACCATTCATTTATGTGGGACTCACACAAATAAATGAGTAAGATTCAATGGACAGGCCCTATTTTATGGTCCTTACAAGGTGCTTGGAAAGATGGACTATCAATTGGAAAATACATTCAACAGTTCATGTTTTCTCCATCTCCCACTTCTATGGCTTCCTTTGTGGTGCTATGGTTTCTGGCTATTGCTTCCTCCACCAAGTCATCCTCAAAAGTTGCCTACGAGACAATCAATAGGTCAATCACAGCCATATTGGCCTCTTTTCCTCTGGTCACTATCAACCGTTCTGTCATCAAGAACGAGTTTACATTAGATGCTGAGCCAAATGAACAGTGATCGAGTATGATAGTTGCCTCATATATAGGTGTAGTTGCTCCACGAGATGCTTCCACCAGTTCTAGGCAGGGCCTAGTGTCACCTGTGTACACAATGTTCCACCTAGGTATCACTTTCCCTACACTGTTGGTTCTCTCAGATGCTTTCAAGGCAATGCCAAATGCCTGAGGGCAGTGAGCAACAGGAAGGCTGATTAGAGTCTCCAAGCCGGCTTGGGCAGCACTTTCTTGGGAAGTGGAAAAGTCATGCTGTGTCAATCGAACTGCCTGGTATCTTGAAATAACTCTGTATTCGACGTCCTCTAGTTAACAAAGTTGATTCAATATTTAGTATAGGTTTATTGGAATCATCCATAGAATTTGGATTTCCTGGAGAGGAGCAATCCTCATTTGATTCTGATTCATCACTGTCCTTGAAGGCATGCCATGAGGCTTCAGTAGTGCCCCTACAATCAGTTAATAATGAACGTAGATCTTCGAGTCTTTGATATGCATCTAGAAATCTCTTGAGCTGCGTAGGTCCTATAACAAGAAATGGGTTCGTGGATAGTGCCCTTTAACAAGTCACTCCCAAAAGCAAGTATGCTGGCTAATCCTGTATGGTGATCAGCATGAATATGGGAAATCCAAACGCATCTTAGGTTTCTCACAGCCTCCACCCCATAACTGTTGTTATTTGACAATGACATCAATAATAGTACATTAACGAAGGAATAAAACCAATAATCAAATATTAACATGAGGTTGAGCATAGTCACCTTCTTTTCAGTTGTCCTAAAGTTCCTTCACCACAATCTAGGAGCAAACCTTCTCTAGAGAAGAGGTTCATGCAGACAGAACTAACATTCCTATATTTGGATGGCTGGGATGAACCGGTACGTACCCAAGAGAACAATCTCCAGGTCATCTCTCCTGATGTTTTCTAAGCAACTAGGAAGAGTACACTCTTCTCGCCAAGGCTCTTACAATCATAACTTTATTATCTTGCAGAGATACATCTCCTTTTGCTTCTGTAGCACCATGTCAGATTTAGCAAATATGTTTAGTAGCATCTGCAATCTCCGGAATATCTGCGTGTAACTCGGTAATGACTTCTGAGGGAGTCATCAGCGGAATGTTGGATTTGTCTAGCCCACCATTAGCATGAGGACGCAAAGTGAACTGATGAAAAAAAAACAGAAGAAAATATTGCAGTTATTTGTAGGAAGTGTGTGTGAGACTTTAGGGTAAATAAGCCCAACTTGTTTTTTTTTTAAAATAAACCCAACTTACTATGAAAAAGACCGATAGTAGCTTAGTTTGTCAAATATCAAAAACTTCAACAAAATGCAGCTTCTAAAATAAACTTGAAATCAAGTTGTCCAATTGATAAATTATTTAGAATGAGATTTTAAACTAAGGAAATTGAAAGAAAAGGACTGAACTTTATGGCAAAGAAAGCATTTGATTAGGCATATGAGCACGATAACGAACAATACCCCTTCCTCAGAAACTAAGTTGCTAAATTAGGTGAAATAAAAAGACGTTTTATAACTAAACTTTTGGACAGGATCCTGTCTAAGGACAGACTATAATTAAGAGGTCAATTCTCTCACAATGACCCAAGAGGTTGCATTTAAGGATGTAGCCTTATCAGGCGGAGAATGGTGATGATTTATATGAAGAAGCTTATCAACTAAGAACTTAGGTAATTGATGTTAAAAGAGCAAGTGAACCAATAAAATAACCTCACAAACTCTATAAAAAAAAAGCAATCACATAGATAGAAAACACACACGCAAATTTGAGGACAAAAGCAAGACTTTTTTATTAAGTTAAATAAAACATAATACCTGGTCCATTTATAAGCACTTGTACCTTTTAAGTAGGAGACATGTATAGAAAAATCAGATCTTATCTTAACAACTTGATCACTAAATCTGAAAACCATTACTAATGAAATCACTAAATAAAAAAGGAACAAAACAAAACATAGAAATATGGTAAAACACATAGAGCGGCAGCTGTCAAAAGCTTGAATTAGTCAATCTCCAACATTTCCCCACTTTAATTCAAGCGAATGGCAGCAGAACACTTATCATATTCCAAAGCTTCAACAATTTCTTCCCTATCAAAGCCTTTGTCTGAATATTTGTGGGCTATTCTTCTGTATTGCAACGCTGCAACTCAACTTCTCCTTAGGAATCCAATTCTCTAATGAAGTGGTACCGAATCTTGATATGCTTGGTTCTCCCTTGATGAACTGGATTTCTTGTGAAATCAATGGTGGATTTATAGTCACAGAAAATTCTTGTTGGTTGCTTGCATCTGCTTATGCTTCAAATCTTGCAAAATTCTTCTTAACCACATTATATGACAAGTTGTAGCTGTAGCTACTATGTATTCAGCTTCTGTGCTTGATAAGGCAGTAACTTATTGCTTCTTTAACATCCAAGAAATGGCTCCACCACCAAAGTAAAAGATGAATCATGTTGTGCTCTTCTTGTCTTCTACATTCCTAGCCTAATCATTGTCAGTAAAATGTAAAAGATCAGTGTTATTATCTTTCATATACCTGATTCCATAATTGATCGTTCCTTGGACATATCTCAAAATTCTTTTTACTGCACTAAAGTGATGTTCGCTTAGGCTATGCATAAACTGTGAAATCAAACTCACTACAAACATAAGATCTGGTCGAGTATCGGTTAAATACATCATGCCTCCCACCATGCTACTAAAATGCTTCTCATCTCCATTGAACGCTGGAAGTCTAGTAACTGAGGCACCTTCCGCAATGTAGATGTGTGATTCTGCCATTTTCTTTTATCCACACTTTGTTACAGTGATTCTTGG
>JANZLH020000005.1:4867117-4887189 GCA_026770325.2 Erythroxylum fimbriatum | reverse complement strand
ATTAGAAATTTTGTACTATAAATAGAAGGGTTAACTTGATGTAAGTGATACCAATTCATAAGAAGAATGATATTCTCCTCTCCCAAATACTCTTAAGTTCTAGTTTCGGTTTTATAAAAGTGACCACAATATTAAATTCACTGTCGTCAAAAGATCTCTTCCAACCATAAAAAGAATCTTCGTCTGCTTGAACCCACTCACCTTTAGAGATGTCAGTTTCCAATAGCCTATAAAGAAATCATACTAAAATTAATTAAATATGTATATAAAGAAATTACATAAATTCATTCCATGGACCTAGTGAACTTATTTAACCCTTTAATTTGATTTCATCCTTAAGAGAACTTTCATCGAACATTTTATAGGCTTCAAAAATTCATCCCTAACTAGCCACAAAAATCTTGTCTTTTCCCTTTCTTTACCAACATTAACACATTCAAATAAACATTCAACCATTAATAGTCCAAATAAATGCAAACAACTCAAACAACATTCAAAAACTAACCAACATCAAAGCATTTAACAACAATAACGAAAGTGGAAAAAGAAACCCAAGACCTAAACATCACCGACTAACCTCAACCGATGATTCACCAATGATGATGGAAGCAAACAATGGAAGACTGTGGAAGAACAAATGAGAAGACGACAGTGATAGAAGAAGAAAAGAATAAACAAAGAAAAAAGAGGTAGAAGGTTTGGGGAGGGGGGCTCGAGCTATTTCATTTCAGATGAAGCGAAAACGACATCGTTTATCCTTGAAAAAATGACGTTTTTTAATTATTTTTTTAAATGCTGCAACATTTGGCAATGTTTCACCCTTTAGCGACAATTTGAGAAAATCGTCACTTATTGATATCATCCCAAATGTTAAACAATAGGTGACGATCTTCTCATATCGTCGCTAAAGGGACATATTTGGTGACGCTATTATAAAATTGTCACCAATACTATACATAGATATAGATTTTTATATTTTGCAAAAAATATATATATATCATTTATATAAAATAGTATATAATTTAAATAAAATAAATATATTTTTTGAGACCATATAAAATTGTCAAATCATATATATTAAAATAGATTAATAAAAATATAAATGAATGTAATATAAATTAATTTTGTGTTTTTAGTTTTATAAATTTTTAAATGACATTTTTGTTAACTAAATTTATTTTTAGATTTACAATCATTGTAAATAATATTAAATTCGATTTTTAAGAATATGATATTAATATTTAATATTGATTTCCATTTTTTACTATATTGTAATTTTTTAATTAAATTGCAATAATTATTATTATAGATGGTAGTTAAAATAATGTTATATGAATGTATAGATAATAATTGTAACTAGTACAATGAGTTATGAATGTATAGATAATATATAAATGTTCTCATATATTAGTTATGTAATATATTATTCTATTTAATCATAATTATCTATTTATTATATATGAATTTGATACTATCATATAAAATTTATATATTATATATAATTTCATCGCCAAAGGTTAAGTCAAATGGTAATGGGCCACCATTTGGTGACGGTTGGTTACATCGTCGCCAAATGGTATATTTCTTTCGAATTAATCAAAAACAATGTTTTTTAGTTTAACAAAAAACGATGTCATTTTCTACTAGTTATTAACACCAAAACAAAGCTCTCTTTGTTTTCATGTTAGCCATCATATTTCCTCTTGGTTTGTCATTGAGGAATCATTGTCTCCTATGTTGTGGTCATCACAATCAAAGAAGCATCATATCATGTGTTGTTACTATTATTCTTTTCTATTTTAAAGAACACTCCTTATTGTGTTATGTTTTTCTACTACGTTTTAGAGTTTATGTGAGTTGTGTTTTGCTTATGGTTAAAGGTTTTGTTTTATGTTTGTGTTCGAAAGATGGTGAATTGTGTTTCTGTGTTGGATGTGTATAGGTTAACTTTTTTTCCACATTCCACGCTTATTTGAGGAAAGCCTGCTAATTATTTGATGAAATGTCTGTTAGAGAATTAAGGTTACTTCTGCAATGGATGTTTATGTATATATTTACCATATGATTACTTTTACACCAAATCTCTACCATTTCTAGTTTATACATGTATCCATATAAAGGACTTTATTTCAACGTGTAATGAGGCTGTGATTAGACATAATAATTAGACGTAAGATGATCAAAACTAGAAATATTAGCAACCCATCAAAACATATATAGGTAACAGAAGTATAAGTTGGAACTATGATATTCAACTCACCTAGGAATGGTTAATTGCATCATATGAAGAACAATGGACTCATATTGAGTTTTCTTACTGCTACCTTTTTTACTTTTTTTATTTTTTGCTATTTTTTATTAATAGATATATCAATAAACAAAATACTTGAACCATAAAATAATAGGTAAAGTTGTTTAAATATAAAATTAGGATTGTAATATAGTTATAAAATAAAAGAAAAAGGTTATGACTCGAAGGAGCTAACTAGGGATGTAGAATTGGGGTGAGTTTTTAAGTTAAAGGTTATAAACCAATGGAAGCCTTTTTTTATATTCTTATACATGCATATATCGATTAGGTCTTTTGATATAGTACAATACACTTCAAAGAAAATAAATATTGATTTGAATGTATGACCCATCTTTCTTTTTATTGACTTTTTATAATAAAACTGTTAACATAAATTCATCGTCAAATATCAACGTGGCGACTAGTTTCTGATGGCAAAAATGAGCTTCGATGGGAGGAATGTAGCAAAATTTTCCCTGATGAAGAACAAATCGATGAACAACAAATCTCCTCTTCAAAGTCTAATCAATACTTGCCTTTAATGATTGATCTTCTTTTTTAACGATTTTGTTATCATCCAAACTATCTCTCTTTCTTTATTATCTGTATCTCATTTTCAGTTAGAAAGCTATTATATGAACGGATGATTGTATATACTATATGTAGTATAAACTTCCTCAAATCTTCAAAAGAACATAGATAAAAATGGAAGCGAAAGCGATGTCCTGATGGTTTATACAAGATTAGGATAATACATCGTTTTGGAACATTCATCGATTTCTAAAACTATGTATATTCAATCAAGTGTGAATGTGTTCGAATTTGAGTTCCTTATACCGTTTGAATTAATTAGCTATTTAATTTCTATATTATTTGTTTCGTAGGTGAAACACATCGTACGTGTCGTTCATCTAATTTAGTGATCCATGCTATATCTAGGGAATAGTTCACGGTATCTTCTGCTAATTTAGTTAAAGTCAAAAAATTGTTGGAAGAGAGTGTCAATAAACCAACTCATAAGGGAAGATCTTTCACTGTTTCACTTGATGCCTTCGAATGTGTAAGGAGCCTTCATGGAAAGCCAAACAGTGGGAACTCTTTTACCTTTTCTACCAAGTCTCATGTCACTTAGAATCAAAAAAATAATTATTTCTTTACCTTTTCGATGAAATATACTTGAAACTTTATTTATTGTTTTGTATGTAAGAATTATTAACCTTTTAATTAAAAATTGATATTACTTACCATATATCCTTATATTATATTACTTGCTATATTTAAATATCTATATGTATTATTATTTATTGTTAACAAATATTAATGATTAAGCATAGTAGTCAACTTAAATTTATGATATTTTGATCTTATTAACATTAAAATTTTAGGTATGTTTATCTTTTTATATCCAAAAATATTTTCTTTTCAAAATTTAAATTACCTACCATACGTTTTTCAATAATATGTTTAAAACTTTGAAAACACTTTACAATTTTTAAATGCTCTATTCTATTTTCACAAAAATTTGTATGAATAGAGATGTACTGTGTACAATAATCATTTGTGCATAAATCTATAGATTTAAGTAAATTTATAAAGTTTGAATGCATTAGGTAAAAATTGTAATTATTTCAACTTTTCATGACAATTTTAAAAATTCATCACCAAAAGCCTAGCTTTTTGCAACGATTCATAAATTTGTTGCCAAAGGCTTTACATTTAGCTACAAAAATGTTAAATTGTCACAAAAAGTCAAGCTTTTTGAGACAAATCCCATAAATTGTCGCCAAATACATGCATTTAGTGACGATTCCAAAAAATGTGATGAAAAGATAAGTTTTCGAAGACACTGTTGAAAATTGTTTCCAAAAGCTTAAAATTGTAGTAAAAAATGTCGTTAAAAGTCAATTTTGTTGTTGTGGACCTAAAAGGATTATGGATGTGCAAGTGTGTAAAGTGTGGTGGTAAATACATTCAGTCAATGTGTATTAGTTAACAACAGAATGTGATATGTACCATTCCATTATTTGGTAAAAAATATCTTAAGCCAAAGTAAGATAGTTATCATTTTGTTGTTTTGAGTGAATTATAGTTTGGTGGCTAGAGTGAATTATTCAATGTATACCCTAAATAAGTAAAAGTTATTATGTGTTAGTTTGATACCACATAATTGTATTTAATATATTATTATGAAATGGTACATCAACCTAATTCTTTTCTAATATATATCGTAAAGAATTTACTTTTGCTATTAGTGCAAAATGGTGAAGCTTCTTTTTGCATGTAGTGACAATTGAAATGTTGTTAAATTTTTATTCATCTCTTTTAATCTTTTATTTAGTAATATACTATATGTGATGTGCATTTTTAGGTGAAAAACTAATAAAGGAGAAGTTTAAGAAAATAGCAAGAGATTGAGTTGGACTTTTTATAAGATGAAACTTATTTTTATTTAAATATTAAAGATTTATTTTATTGTTATTACCTTAAAAGTGATAGATCAATGGTTAGTATATCATAATTACAAGGAAGATGAATTATTGTTATAAAGAAAATGATTTACTGAAATCTTTAGTTATCTATGATGTTTTATAACTCATTAGTGAATATTACAATCTAAATTCTACTGTGGGATGATGGTTTGTTATGGACTCAATAACCGGACTCGAACTCAAAACGCGACAATCGCTTTACATCCTTTAGTGACCAAGAAATTTGTTTGTTAATGGATAGATATATTATAAACTTCAAGCTTGCTATCGCATTTGGTTTTTAGCTACCAACTTTCCCATATTTTGATGTTTTCTACTAGCTGAGTCACATTATTGGGTTTCTTCATTGTATCAATTCATGCAAGGTACTAGAGGCCTATTCTTTGGTTACATCTTTTGTGAAGCTATATCAAGCCATAGTTTTGGAGTTTTATGCACATGTAAGTTTCGATATACATCTCTTAATCAATCCTTTGTTAGGTGGTAGCTTGTACTTCTTTTTTGTGATGTAAGTTTTCTCACTTTTCTCAAGCTAAATTACAAAAAGCATTACTGAGGATCAAAAGACGCATACATGTTATAATCTGAAATTGACTCCTAAATTGGTATTACACTATTGATTCTCCATTTGTTAGCTAGCAAAACAAGCAAGACTTGGTTGTTATAATCAAGCTGAGTCTACTAAATCACTGTAGTTATGTCATTAAAACATTTCCGTGATCGATTTAGCTACTAGCATAGTCATATGCTTTAATATGTGTTTATAAGGATATGATTAGATTATCAGTTATCACATCTAAGATTCCTCCAAAGAATGAGGATCTTTTAGAAAATGTTTTCAAGATTAGTTATCTTAGTTATGCCAATCCGTATCACGCTTCAAGAGCCTCTTTGAATGTTAATAATGTTAGTTTAGGGCTTACAGCAAATCAGTTTGGTTGTAGTTTAGTGACAATTATTTAAAGATATTCTATGTCTTGTACATGTTTAAATGTATATGATAAAGTCCACAACATAAATGTATATGTATAATTGTAATGAGATTATAATTATAAGATTCATATTACATTTATGTATTATCCCTAAATATTCCTAGTCATTGTTCTATTAAGATTGGACATTAATAGAATGCAAAAAGACTAGCACATGATATGTTTTTCTTTATGAAGGAAGTAGTCGGTCTCATAGGCTAAAGTATAAAAAATACTTAAATTAACGTGTGGGTGCTTGTTAAAGAAAAAGTTCATTGAACAGACCCAATATGAGAAATTCATTTGAAACATTACTTGTATGTTTATAGAATTCTCATTGTGATGATTGTATAAGTGATCATTAAACTTGAGATCTCCAAAGTTATCTTGTATAGGAATTGATATGTTTTGATACTACTTATGACGTATTTAATCATGGGTCGATCAATCAATAGTCATTAAATGTAGCACGAACTATATGAAAGTAGTTGTGTGATTAAAATGGGATTCATCATCCTAAAGTAACTAAGGAGAATGTTCCGTTGTTCTCCAATAGTATTGATTTAGAAAATCCTTGGCTAAGATGGAATGACACTTTGTAAATAGTTTACGAATGTCATTATTTGAATTGATAGCTAATAGCGGAGAACTAATATGACTGGACTTAAAATAGTATAATGAATTGATTGAATTATACAAAAAAAAATCATGCACATAAGGGTTAGTCAAAACCGCTTTCACATTCTTAAACATTTGGATGATCATGATGCGTTGCTGGACGTCAATCTTGATTTACGTTATAAATTGTTTAATTGGAAAACTAAAAATAAATTAAAAGGAGTTTTAATTTATCTAATTCTAATTATGAATTACAATTATAATTTATAATTATTGTCAACATATTTGGGAACTTAATGAGTCTTATATAAAGAATGAGTTGAAGAAAGTAAAGATATTTTAATCAAGTTAAACTTGCATGTAAAATTTGAAAAACTTTATGATTAAATTTGAGATAATTAATAATCAAATATCAATAGAGAATTTTATATGGGCGTAATTGATAATTATAATCAAAGTTTATTTGAAATTAGAATTTAATTTCAATTAAACTATTAAAATGTCCAAAACTTATTATAAATAGACTTAAGATTTAATGGAGCTAAAATTTCTTGCCTAATCCTCTCTGTAAGTATTACGGAATTCTCTCAACTTATTATGTAGATATCATTAGAGGCTAAACATTTATGCAACTACGGTGGTTGAGAAGGATCAATTTCGGAAACTGTTCGAGAGATGTGATAAAAATATGATCAAGCTTCGAAATAAGGTATGAATTTAGATTTAGATTCACGATTTAATACGATTTATGTGTTAATCATTTTATAGAATTAAATTGATATTGATTTTCATAACACCAATTTGTGAAAAAGTTTCGTAATTTTTCCGATGCGGTTAGAATTAGATACCGCCCCGCTTTCCCAACAAATAAGATCAAAAATTCATAAAGGTCTTTGCCTTCGAAAGGCCAAAAGGTAAAAGAAGAGAGAAAAAGAGAACTCAATGTATGAATTCATGTTAGACATCATGGTCCAACAAAGTTTGTGATAGTCGTGGTTTTCCATCCAATAAAAGATGCATTTAGTGATAATTCCTCTCCAGCTCCCGCTTGTTTTATATAATTAAGACTTGTTTAATTATGTTGATAAGATAGAAAAGGACAAGGAGATATTTGGTGACTTTCTCAAAAGCATCACATTTTCCTGGAAAGCCATTCCGACAACCAAAGTGAAGCTTGAAAGAGAATCCAGGAAGGTCTTTTGTTGTAGATGACTAATAACCTAAGAGGGGATTTCTAATCAGCTTTCCACTTCCAGTCGATTTTTTTTTTATTCCTCATCTTTTTAATGGAGAAGAAAGATCATGGATCTTTGATTCTTTATTTCAAAACCATAACCACTGAGATTAGTAAAATAGTTTATACGTGAACGCTGAAACTAATGAATTGTGTAAGGGCATATTTCCCAACTTCTTAATCAACATGTATCTCTTGTTTCAGTGGTGACCCTTTAGGATTGAGGGTGACGGACAAAACGAACGTTCCAGAACAAAAGGCCATCCCCTACATAGCCACACACAACTACACCTTGTTTAGCTGGTGCTTTTCGATTTTCTCCATTAATTTCCTCCTATGTTGGATTGTTTCGTATACAAATTAAGAAGTTTTATGTAACAATCCTTCAAAAACATTCTTTCTTCAAATTTTCTTGATGAGGAAATTCTGTACGCATAATATTTAATCTTTCAAATAGCTACTCTCTCGCCCTCCTTTTCATCCCGGAATGGAAGACAAAACTGAACAAGAAAAGTTAAGAAAGTTTCAGTATTTAATATTCTGATCCTATAACTCATGGAATCGGCAATTAAGTGCAGCTGGTTATTTAGCTACTCTTTTAAGTGGGTTACAAGTTACAACCACAGAGACTGCTGGCTTTTAACTCACCTCTATTTGCTACTGTATTATAGTATACACGCTTAACCATTTTTCAGTAACCAAAATCATAAGTAACATCATAATGTTGATTCCAATAGACAGGCATTGATTTGTCTTGGAAGACCAAACAAGGAGCTAATGCCTTTGAAACTATAGGTATAATATAAAGATGGTGCTGTACTGAATTTTCTTTTCCTTGAAGTTGCTGTGCTACATTCTAATCCTATGTTTGGATTCTGCATAACCATCATTTTCATCGAATAAATGTTGGACGTACCGTAAGATACCATTCAATCAAACGATTGATTTTCAGACCTATTTCCAGCTAATGAAACGAGGATAAGTAATGCCTATACGTTCAAGATTATTATTGACAAACTCCATTGATCCTTTCTGCCTTCCTTTGTTCTTATCATAAATTATCTGCTGTACATTCAACTAAGAACTGTAGTCACTCGCAATCAAAGGGAGTGACCAATTATATGTCTTCTTCTTAGGGATCCTCCTGTCTGTAATCCCTGCTTAATTATATGTACTACCACACTTTTCTACTCTGTAAGCATGTGCAGCAAGTGTACAAAGAATAGATTAAAGGAAGATAGTACATGCAATAGTACGGTGAGTATATAATTTTTGGTTGATGATCACTGCAGGCACAACGGGTTTATTAGAATGCGCCAAAGTGAGGTGATTTAGATTCAGAAATTTTGTTTGTTCTTCAATTTGAATTGTTGCCCTCAAAAAGTGAGAGAGGGAATGACAATATCAAGCAGCCTACACACCCTAATCCTATCCTAAACTAAGCTCCAAAATGATACCAGTGTCCTACCCTAAATCAAGGAAGCTATAGTTTTATAAGACCGTATACATGTACAGCCAACAGTTTGATAAGGTCCTATATATTATACCCCTCCAACAGCTTTTGCTAGCCCCACTTTATAATAAAGCAAAAGCAGAGAATAAGAAAGAATACTAAATAAATGAAAGAAAAGGAAAAGAGAAGGAAACATATGCAAAGCTCGCCAACCCCACATCTCTAACAAAGTCTTTCTTTTTTTTCCTGTTTTTTTTAGCACAGTCTCAAAGTTTCTTCAACCTCATCTGAGAAAGCAAAGCAGGACTCTTAATGCTTTAGCCTTGTTTGGGTGCATAAACGAGGAAATATGGCACAGTGAAGAAAGAAAGTGAAAGGAAAAGGAGGAAAAAAAATTTATTTCCTCTTGTTTTTCTTTTGCTGTTTCTTTTTGAAGGCATGAACTGAAGTGTGTTGTTTTCGCAGAGAGCTTGCTATTTGTGATCATCTCATCAGTAATTGTTCTAAAGCTAAACTAATGATGGCAGGAAACCCTAGCTGGTGGAGCATGTATCCGCCATCACAGCAGCCTTCTGCTTTTTTATCTTCATCTCCATCTCTCTTGCCTCCTCAATATTTACTTGGATCTTCTTCACTTCCATTCAGCTCTTTGCCTGATGACAACCAAGAACTTCCTCATCAGTCGTGGAGTCAACTGCTCATGTACCTCTCTCTTTCTCTCTCTCCCTCTCTCTCTGTCTTTCTCTCCCTGTCTCTCTCTCGCTCCCCTCCCTCCCTCTAATTAACAACATCTCAGTATTACTTTAGCATGCCGTACTTCTGTGACATGGTTGTTTGATGCTTACAAATCATATTTTACTTATTTTCTCAAAGTAACACAAGCTGAAGCTTCCCTCTGGATGTACTCGCATGATTTTGTGCAATCTTCTTTCTCTCAAATTTTATAACTACTTTACTTTCAAGGATATCCCTCTATGGAACGCAGTTTTGATCATCTAGGTATTGCCAATATTTTGTTTTTAGGGTTGGTTTTTCAGGTGATGATGTTAGGTTGGCCCCGAGTCATATTCATTCTAAAAAGTTGGAGAATTGGGAAGACCAAATCTTGAATCAAACTACAATTCCTGTAGTTGCTGATGTAAATCAAGAGATTTCCCAGTGTAGTGGTCAGGTAGACGAAGAATTTCAAGCACCCAATAGCAGGCCCGCATGGTCACCGGCAGCTATGCTAGTCTCTTCCCCTAGGTCATGCATAACAAGTTTAAGCAGTAATATACTTGACTTTTCTTACAGCAACAAGGCCGATGGGAGGCATCAACATCCAGATCAATCATCCGACGTAAGAACATATAATAACGAGAAACAAAAAATCATACTTTTCTTTTTAATTTTATTCTTGAAAGATGTAACTGCATACATACATGTAAAAACTAATTCAGTTTTTATCACCAAGACACAATTAAAAAATCCATCTTTCCTGATTAAATATGAGAATTTGTTTGAAGCAGGAATTTTCGTATATCAAAAGCATATCTTAAGCTGTTTTTCTCATCTTTTTCTTTGTTTTGTTCTTTTGTTTGTGTTTTTTTTTTTTTTGGGTCTAGTGTAATAACACAGGCACTGGTGGAGCGTGTAAGAAAGCTAGGGTTCAGGCGTCTTCACGCCAACCACCTCTGAAAGTAATACATATCCTCTCTCTCTCTCTCTCTCTCTCCCTCCCTCTCAAGTATGTGTTGACTGACTTCCTGCCTGTGTCTGTGGGCGGTTAATGTCGTTTTTGATTGTCTACTACTTAGAGCATGTGTGATTCTTCTGCTATGTTTCATATGTACGAAAAAAAGAAGATATAATTTTCAACAAAATGCTAGTGCGATCTATTAAATTCTACATGTTATTATATTGAACCAGGTGAGGAAGGAGAAGCTAGGAGATAGAATCACAGCCCTTCACCAGCTAGTGTCCCCATTTGGAAAGGTAATACATTGAAACTCACAGATTTACAACTTTAATTTGTACACAATACCCATAGAGCAGATTTTGTTTATCTGAGTAGATTCTGCAGAAGTCAATCGGTGCATCAGCATCCTCTTCCCCTTTAACCATGGTTTTTTGGCTCTTTTTTATAAGGATGATAACTATGATTTTTTTCTCTTTTGCAGACTGACACAGCTTCTGTCTTGTCAGAAGCTATTGGGTATATCAGATTCCTGCAGGGTCAAATTGAGGTGATGTTTCTTTCACATTTTATACTCCCTTCTATCTGCTGCAAGCTACTCAGAATCAGTGATGAGAAGCATGCAGTTAAAGTGCTCAATTATTAATGTTTTTTTTTTAATTATGGAAGTTATAAAAATAATATACCTTTTATATATATATATTATCTTTCCTTTGCTTTTGCTTGGTTCCTTGAATGCAGGCTCTTAGTTCCCCTTACTTGGGCAGTGCATCAGCAAACAGGAGGAACTATCAGTCTGTAAGTACATCACTTCCCAATGCAAAACCAAGATCCTCTCTCTTTCTCTTCAGTAGGCACATGTGATGTGAGAGACTAAGAGTAAGCCAGGTGTGTTTGATATTAAAAGCAAGAGAATTCCTGTATAGGGAAAGGAAATGTGTATTTTCCTTTCCTTAAGAACCTTGTCGGCCACGCTTTATTGGATCCATCACCCCCCAGAAGACCAATCTACACGAATGGCTTTGTATACAAAGAGCATCAATTAGCTATTATATTAATACTTCATAAAGAGTAGCAGCAAAAGAACAAGGTTCCAAGCTTTATGCACCTTTATCTGAAAGATACTCAATTGAAGCTATAATTTGAGTCTAATTAATGCCATTTGGGCATAAAAAGACAAATAATTATACCCCCCCCCCCCTTTTTTTTTTTAGCTTTCTTCAATTACATTACATCAGTCTCAAAAGAAAAGCAGTTCCTAATCAAGTTATACTCTTTTTGTTGTATAGCAAGCAAGAACCTTTATTAGCTTGTAAAGTACTTTCTCCTTCATTTGACTTCATTAATATATCTGGCGTTCTTGTATATATTTCTTTCATTCCAATCATCATTATCCTCATCATTCAGTTGAGGAATTTAGAACTACCAGATCATTATGGCTAGTTGCAGAGTAAAGAAAAGCATATGGGTGGCCGGAATCACATCATCTTAAAGAAAAACAAAAATGTCTTTATTTTCTTGGATTGGTTATGAAACTGAAATATCAATATTAATATACAGGATAGCCAAGATAATCCCAAGGATTTGAAAAGGAAAGGGCTGTGCTTGGTTCCTGTGTCTTGCACTCAGCATGTTGGAAGTGACAATGGTGCTTACTACTGGGCTCCGACCATAGGAAGGGGGCTTTGATGATAGGAAATGTCTTGGAATGATATAACATCATCGGCAGTCAGTCTGCTGCAAAATTTAAGGCTGACTGCTCATGATGCTATGAATTCAAGGATTGGAAGATGCACCTCACATGCCCATACATCGAATCCTTGTACCCCATTAACCTATCATCATAATCCTGTGGCTGTGCTTCCATAATGTTTCCTTAAATCCGTGTTGTAGAGCTTCATGTGTACGTCACTTTGGATTAGTGTCTTATTCATCATCTCTAAAATGATTGCTCAGCTAGAAGTGAGCATTCTATCTTCTTCTATTGTTCAAGAATGGTAACCCGATTTATTATTTTTCCTTTTTCAATTTGTTCTTAAATTCAAATTCTCTCTCCTAATTATTTTTCTCCGTTATCAATCTAGTGAAAATTTTAAAGGATAAATTATGAGTTATATTACAGTTTTAACAATTGAGAATGATTTAAATATAATTACAAAATATGATCATAATTATAATAATTTATGATAACAAAAATTGAAAGATCCGTAGGGGTGTAGTAGAGGTTTCGCAAACTTTCAGATTTTGCCGCAGTAGTTTCTAGCGCAATCAAAAATTAGAAAAATTAAACGCACAAATATAAATCAACATCGATATTTGCTAGCGCAGTTTGACACATCTTACTTACGTCTGTGGGGACCTCACCTAACTTAATACTTTCACTAACGACAATAGTTTTATACAAAACTTTACTGAGCCGACACTACTCAACCCTTGATACTATCCCTCGTCCTCACTACCCATGAAAGAATTTCACACTTAATAGTACGATCGCCTCGTACTAACCTCAATAGAGGATTTTTTTCTCAACAATCTTATAACGAAAGAACACTAAATAAATAACTGAAGTGATTAAACAAAATTCAACATAAATGAAAACACTTGAGATGAAAAGCAAGTCTCTTAAATATGTCATTTCATCAACGAAAGAACGGAAAGTTATCAACCAAGAAATCTGCTATGAATCTTCGATATAGTTACTGAAAAATCTCACATACAGCAGCTACAAAATGTCTCAAATCATCAAACGTTTCATCACCGAAACGTTAACCCAATAGAGCTATAACAACCACAACAACTGCTGAAGTTTTTCAAACCAAACCAACAACAAAGTTAACATCTACAAAGTCACAAAAACTTCTAGAATTTTCACACACCAACACCAAAACGACGACCACAAAATTATGTAATCTCTTAACAGAAAAATTTGGCAATACCCAAAAAAACTAGCTGCCCGATTGCTCTCAATGGACATTCAAAATAGAGGAAAACGCAACTCCCAAAATCACACAAAATCAACAATCACACAGCCCTCTGTTGGTTCTTCAAAAACAAAAGAATATGCAGCTGCTGAACAAACACATAATATCTAAGAAAACCACCTTCACGTTTTCGGCAATCATCAAGGAGAACACTAATAGAACATCCCCATATACAAGAACAAAGACTTAGATTGCATAAAGAAAATCAAGTGGAAGATAGCCATTAACCCAACATATACGACAATCATCTCCTATATGGCAATGATGCATTTACGACACTAATAAAAAAGAGCCTTGATTGTCCACCACCGTAGACACATCCAAGAACAAGGTACTCACATCATGCAAGAAGTCTTCACATAGTAGAATTCTTTATTCATCTTACCTTTTGGTCATGTGATGCACATCCACATTTTTACAAGATTAGTTCTTTATCCAAGTTAAACTTATTGTATTTTCTACCTTATCTTGATTTGAATTTGAAGTCTTTCATTATCTTGGAGATCTAATTATCAAAAATGCCAAAATTAAATAATAAGATATATATCATATATCTTAACAATTTCCCCCTTTTTGACATTTTTGTCACAAATAAGAAACTCTCCTTAAATGAAATAATTGGACATATAATTCACATGGGAAAAGAAACCCCCTTAATCCAACATCCATTAAATTCTTCGAGTTCAAGAAACATTCAAAGAAACAATAATGAACAATTATCTAATCATCCAAATTTTTTCTCCTTGAGACAAAAAGATGCCAAAAAGCAAGACTAATAGTCACGAAGATACCTTAAAATTTTCCCTTGAATAGAACAATCACCAAAAACAATATGATGCCTCCCCCTTAGGACAAAACAATGTCAAAACTAGAATCCTTTAATGTGATCAATCTTAGCGAATAAAGAAACATAAGAATCACTTCAATTCTATTTTCATAAGACTAATCAAATTCATAAACCCCATCATCAAGCATAGCCTCATGTATATATCAATCAACTGAACCTTAGAAAACCCATAAATAAAAACCCAGAAAGCCTAAGCGATAACTCCTTCGAACATCTTTTTTTGTTTTTTAATAAATAACATCAAACTATACTTTAAAAATATAAAGCATACACAGTTCTTGTGTCCCTTGAAGAAATTCAAACCTCGGCTTATTTCTTGTCATATTATCTCGGTCATCAACAGTCTGATTGATTTCTTCATTTGAAGTAACAGACTTATCCTTAATCTAAATAGTTTCTTCAAAAGTAGTAACTAACTGTGAATCTAGACAATTTCTTATTTTTCCTTCACTACGTCGTTGTGCTTGTACTTAACCCTTTCTAACCCAAAAGTACTTCGGTAACATTGGTTGTTGCTGGAAATTTCATGGAGAGTGTCTAGATTTTTGGTTTTGACCCTTTTGAAACATCATTTGTAAGAACTTGTAACATTTCGATCTTATGTGCCCAACTACTCCACAAAAGTGACATATAGGTATGAACTTCCGATTTTACTTTGAGATTTCTCCTTGGATAGATCTGGTGGCACCAATTTTTTTATCATTCGACTTAGAGCATTCACCTTTATAGCCAACGCCTTGAAGATCTCCTTTAGTCTTATTAATTTCCAATAACTTTTCTAGCTTTTCGATACCTCCAGTTAACATTCTTATTCCCTTTTTTGTACTGACCAGCTTTAACTTTGTTTCATTAAGCTCATCTATTATAGATAACAACTTCTTCTCAAGGTCTTGAATGGTGTTCTTCATGGTAGAGTTTTCCTCCTTCAACTTCTTATTTTTCTTACATGTTTGGAGCCATTTTACATACATTAACTCATAGGCTTCATAAATGTCTTCCTTTTTATCATCTGAAGTACTGTCATCACTGTCATAATCTGAGATTGAGCTTTAAGCTGATTTGTCTACGTTTTCCCATAATTTTTTGATTTACTCACGTTTTTGTCATCAGTTACTTCCTTCTTGGTTGTTGTAAAGCAAGTAACCGGACTTTTGTTTTATAAAGCAACTAATGCAGCATTGTTCATAGCCTCTTCTTCACTACCATACTCACTTCCAGATTCATTCTCACTCCAAGTGCTCGTATAGGACTTCCCTTTTCTCATCTTTAAGGTTTTAGCACATTCCACTTGCACATGTTCAAAGTCTTGACACTCATGACATTGAATTTTCTTCACTTTTCTTTCACCCTTTTGAGTTTTTCCTTATTGTTTGAAATTACTATTTGATGAGCTCCCTTCTCTTATAACCATAATTGTGAAAAAAGGATCTGCACCGACTTGATGTACTAAGTTCTGATTCGGTGATCCTCTCTAATACCAATTGAAAGAACCGTAGGGGTGCAGTAGAGGTTTTGCAAACTTTTAGATTTTGCCGCAGTCGTATTTGGTAAGGCAGTTCTGCACACTTTACTTACGTCTGCAGGGCTCTCACCTGGCTTAGTACTGTCACTAACGATAATAGTTTTATACAAGGCTTTACTGAGCCGACACCACTCAACCCTTAACACTATCACTCGTCCTCACTACCCGTGAAAGAATTTCATATCCAATAGTACGATCGCCTCGTACTAACCTCAATAGAGGATTTTTCTCAACAATCTTATAGCGAAAGAACATAAAAAAAAATAACTCAAGTGATTAAACAAAATTCAACATAAATAAAACTATTTGAAATAAAAAGCAAGTCCCTTAAATATACCACTTCATCAACGAAAGAACGGGAAGTTATCAACCAAGAAATCTACTATGAATCTTTGATATAGTGACTGAAATATCTCACGCACAACAGCCACAAAACCTCTTAAATCAACAAATATTTTATCACCGAAACGTTAACCCAATAGAGCTGCAACAATCACAACAACTGCTAAATTTTTTAGCATAAACCACAATAAAGATGGCAGCTACAAAGTCACAAAAACTTCCGAAATTTTTGCATAACAATACCAAAACGACAGCCACAAAATTACGTAATCCTTTAACAGAAAAACTTAGCAATACCTAGAAAAACCAGCTGCCCAATTGCTCTTAATAAACATTCAAAACAGAGGAAAACGCAACTCCCAAAATCACTCAAAATCAACAATCACACAGCCCTTTACTGGTTCTTCAAAAACAAAAGAATATGCAATTGTTGAACAAACATATAATATCCACGAAAACCCCTTCACGTTTTCGGCAATCATCATAAAGAACATCAATAGAACATCCCCATATACAAGAACAAAGTCTTAGATTGCATAAAGAAAATCATGTGGAAGATAGTCACTAACCCAACCTACATGACAATCATCTCCTATATGGCAATGATGTATTTACGGTAATAACAAAAAAGAACCTTGACAGTCCACCACTGTAGGCACATCCAAGAACAAGGTACTCACGTCATGTAAGAAGTCTTCACATAGTAGAATTCTTCATTCATCACACCTTTTGGTCATGTGATGCACATTCACATCTTTTACAAGATTAGGTCTTTATCCAAGACAAACTCATTGTATCTTCTACCTTATCTTTATTTGAATTTAAAGTCTTTCATTATCTTAGATATATAATTATCAAAAATGTCAAAATTAAATAATAAGATATATATCATATTTCTTAACAAAAATAATCATTAAAATTTTCATATTTTTCATAACTTAAGTGTATTAATTATTTCCCGTAGAACTTGTTTAATTTGATAAAAGTAAAAGATAGGTTCTTGTAAGCAAGGAAAGATTAAGGGAATAATTATATATGACATGTAGTCCCTCTCCTTGTAGCTCCCCAAGCATGGATTATGGAATGTTGAAAGATGGAATCACCCCTGTTGAGTTAAAGTATCTTAGTTGCAAAGGCCATCTTAGCCTATTTCCTTAAGTAGTTCATAGTTAGTCTTACGATGCTCTGTTGGTGGTTCTTTTATTAATCTAACTTTACTCCCTTTTATAGCTTATTAATGTAATTCTTTAATTTGTTTTTTAAAAAACTGCTTATCTCTACTTCATTAATTTTCCCAGCTAAAAACTAGTTGGTACATGGCTTTTAGATTGAATCTAACACACCTTTCACATTTTTTAACCTCAAGTACATTTTACGAATTACTATATATGTCTGTTGGAAAAATAACGCAAGATCAAATCTTAGCGCAACATAAATAATTTTTTTTCATATAATCAACTTTAACATAATTAAATTAGAAACATAAAACAAGAAATTGACAAAGCTTTACTAACCTGTTTCGATTTCGTGTTACAATTTCCTGTTTCTTTGAATCTGTCAATCCACAAGCCGTTCAATCGTCTGGCCTCTAATGGTATTCATAGATCTATTCAGAGAAAATTCAAATCCAATTTGAGAGGAAAAAATGTAAGAAGTGCTAGCATCTAATTTTTCTATTTTTTCCTTTTATATGACAAATCTTATTTTTCATGTTCTTGGATTTAATTAAAATTACAACTAAAGTCAAACTTTAATTATAATTATGAATTAATCCTTATAAGATAAAATATCACATATTGACCTTAAAGTTTCTAAAACTTCTCAATTAAGTCCAACTTAATTCAAATTTCACTTTTTCCTTTATAGACCTTTTATATGTAACCCATTAGGTTCCTAATATATTGGCCATGATTATAAATTCTAATTCTAATTCATAATTAGAATTAGATAAATTAAAACTCCTTTTAATTTATCTTTAATTCCTTAATTAAACAATTTATAATCATAGATCATGATTAACATCTAACAATATGTCATGATCACCCAAATATTAGGAATGTCAAAGTGGTTTGACTTAACCTATCCATTTCTAATTGCATAACAATTATTCCAGGGATTTTATCATTATGATTAATAATTAAATAATTAACAAATACATAAGATAAAGAATGCCTTTTATTGAATTAAAACTAATTTTTATACAAATAAATATACAACAAAAAAAATTGGCTACAAGAGCATAAACTAACAATCTCCCACTTGCACTAAAGCCAATTGCCAATGTATCGAATACCATAGCCATCCATATGTCTATCATGTCTCTTTTGAGATAAAGGCTTAGTGAGAGGATCTGCTAGATTCTCTCAGTGGGAACTCACTCTATCAGGATGTCCTTCCATTCCACTATCTCCCAGATCAAATGAAACTTCCTAAGTAGATGTTTGGATCGCTGATGAGACCTCGATTCCTTTGCTTGTACTATAGCACTATTGTTGTTGCAGTACACTACTATCGGATCAACAATACTAGGAACCACTCTAAGTTTAGTGATGAACTTCTTGATCCAAACTGCTCCCTTCGTTGCCTCAGAAACTGCAATATACTCAGCTTCAGTTGTTAAATCTGCGATGGTTGGTTGTTTGGAACTCTTCCAACTAACCGCTCTACTACAAAGAGTAAAAATATATCCTGACTGTTATCTACTATCGTCTTGATCAGACTGAAAAGTAACATCTGAATGACCCTGAACTCTCAGCTCAGTTCCTCCATAGACCAGAAAAATATCTTTAGTCCTTCTCAAGTACTTCAAGATGTTTTTCACGGATGTCCAGTGACCCTCACCGGGATAAGCTTGATATCTGCTTGTTATGTTCAAAGTATAAGCAACATTTGGTCTTATACATAGCATCACATACATGATTGATCCAATAGCCGAAGCGTGTGGAACACTATTCATTCTATCTCTTTCTTCTTGTGTCTTAGGACACATGCTCTTGGAAAGAGAAATCCCAAGCAATGTAGGTAAGAATCCCCTTCTGGAATTCTCCATGCTAAACCTCTTTAACACTTTGTCTATGTACGAGGATTGGAACAAACCAAGCAACCTCTTTAATCTGTCATGATAGATCTTTATACCTACTATATAAGCTGCTTCTCCCATATCCTTCATGGAAAAATTCTTAGATAACCATATCTTAATAGACAGGAGCATTGAAATATCATTTCCAATGAGCAATATGTCATCCACATAAAGTAATAAGAAAATGACTACACTCCCACTTGCCTTCTTGTAAACACAAGGTTCATCCACATTTTTGATAAAATCAAACTCTTTGATTGTTTCATCAAAGCGGATGTTCTAACTCCTCAACAATTGCTTCAGTCCATAAATGGACCTTTGAAACTTGCATACTTGATTAGGAAATTCTTTGGATTCAAAACCCTCAGGTTGTGTCATATACATATCCTCTTGCAAATTCCCATTGAGAAATGCTATTTTGACATCCATTTGCCAAATTTCATAATCATGGTATGTTGTTATAGCCAATAAAATCCTTATGGATTTAAGCTTTGCTACTAGCGAAAAAGTTTAATCAAAATCAACTCCTTGTTTTTGTTTGTAACCTTTTGCCACCAGCCTTACTTTGTAT
>JANZLH020000005.1:4849359-4862546 GCA_026770325.2 Erythroxylum fimbriatum | reverse complement strand
TAATTATATTTTATATTTTAATTAAATATATTTTAATTAATTACATTTTAATTATATTTAATTAAAAATTAAAAAATTTAGTCTTGGTAGGAATCAAACCCATTCCTCCCACAAATGGAGGGTATGGACCATTACCTTAAACTTGGGTATGAAAAAACTATTCATTCAATCATAATAACCAACCAACCATCACCATTCATTCCATTCCCATTGATTTATTCTCATACCCCTTAACCAAGTATATAAATGACTAATTTACTTAATATTAGATTAAAATTCTTAGAATACAATCCGAGCACTATTATTCAAAATAATTTGAGTTCATAAATATATCCAAGCATTTCAACTTAATCATATTTTAATTATTTTAAACCTAATTATCTTCAAGTACTTCAATTTTTTATACAGAGTATAATTAATTAATTTTCTTATTTATTAAAAAATTATTTGTACAATATATTAATAGTAATTCACCTAATCCATAAGAACTCCTCGTGTTACGGCCCTATAAAAAAATATTAACTCATTTGACTTTCTTTTCTTTTAAAATTTAAAAAATATTTAAAATAATTGATAATAAACTATTATAAATAAAGACTCGTTTACTAAAAAAATATTTATATACTTTTTGTAATAAAATAATACTTACATATTATATCAATTTAAGTATTATTTAAAACTTTAGATTAGAAGAAAAACAGTACAAAATACGAAGCTCAAGTCTAATTACAAATATAAATGATGGAACTCCCCACAGACTCTGTTTCCTGTCCTTTCCCATAAGCGAAGCAGAAGGTTAAAAAGCAAAAAAGAAGACGTCTTAGGAAGAAATCAAACATTTTTTTTTGTGTAATATTATTTTGTCTATTTTATTTTATAAAATTTTAGCAACTTATTTTATAAAATTTATATAAAATTTATATAAATAAATAATTGAGATTTATTGAATACGAGAAAAAGAATCTGTACTCAGTCTGTACTCGCCGAGTTCAAGGTCAGTTCATTGCTGTCTTTTCTTTTTGTTATTAAATGAAAACACGCTAAAACTCAGTGTACCGACAAGTAGATCGGCTCGAACAGGACAAAACGACAAACACTAGTTTTGTAAGTTAAAACTAAGTTTTTACGAAGAACATAAGCTGCGAAGATTTGGAACATTTATCTACTGTCTTCTATCTTCCCCAGAACTGCCAAAAGACCATGACAGAGGGCGATAAATGGAAGCATACGGCTCTCTTAGTCATTGACATGCAGGTCGCTTTCTATCATGTGCACGCTTATGGTTTTGCATATCTGGGATTTTCATGCTTTCTGGTTCTGTGAATTGTAGAATGATTTTATAGTTAACGAGGGAATAAGGGTCGATGGAGGCAAAGCCATTGTCCCAAATGTGATCAAGGCTGTTGAGACTGCCAGGAAGCGTGGGGTTCTTGTTGTCTGGGTATTATCTACCGGTTATCCGTCTTTTGTTTATGTTTTATGTTTTCTGTTCCAAATTTTGACGTTTATTTTGTTGTTTCTTGAAATTTCTATTTATTTTGCTGGAAAGTTATTACTTGAGGAATTTCCAATGGAAAGATTAAAGGATTGGTTTATAACAAAGAAGTTGAATCCGTGACATGAGGGTATATGGAGATCTTGAGGACGCTCTTTTGAATTGGATTAGTTGCCAAAACTACAGGCAAAGAGAAAGGTCTTTGCTTTTAAGAAAACAAAGATAACACTCAATATTTCTACAAAGTTTAGCTAAGACTTCGTTTTCTACTTTGTCGTGTAACTTTTCGCAACAGATCGGTATACAAAACTTTAATCTGTTGAAACGAGCTGGAGCCATAAATTCATAGCATCAGGAATTCACATGTTTTCAGGTTGTTCGTGAACATGATCCACTTGGGAGAGATGTTGAACTTTTTCGTAGGCGTTCCTATTCTGCAGGAGAAGCGGGTCCTGTCTCGAAGGGAAGCGTGGGGGCACAACTGGTTGATGGCCTTGTTATCAAGGAAGGAGATTATAAGGTGGTGAAGACACGCTTCAGCGCATTTTTTGCTACTCATCTTCACTCTTTTCTTCAGACCGAGGGAATTAAGAGCTTGGTAATCGTTGGTAAATGCTTTTATGACTGGTGAACCTTCTTTTGTAGAGTAATTACGAGGCATAGTTGATGTTCAGTAATCGTTAACAGTTTTTGGTCCTTTTGTATTTAGGTGTTCAAACTCCAAATTGCATAAGACAGACAGTCTTTGATGCAGTAGCACTGGATTATCCATCTGTTACTGTTGTTGTTGATGCCACAGCTGCTGCTACACCTGAAATACATTTAGGTATAAATTGTTTCTTTGCTTTAGATAATCAAATTGCGTTTTTTCTTTATATTTGTGGTTTTATTCCATGATTTGAGATTTTAACATGCACTATTGGATGATGCAGTTGGCTCTTTTCATAAGAAGCTGACCTTGGCTTTACAAGGAGAGTTTTTTGCATGCATTTTCATGACTCTTTTCGTAGGTTATATTAGGACATATAACTCAGTGAGATAATAAAAAGGGATACCAAGAGGACGTGATGGGTGTTTTATTTTTAATCCACACAGTAGGGCATTTTAGTTAGTTACATATCTTTTGCACCACAGAAGTGCTCGGAACAGAAAAGAAGCTGGAAACCAGAGCTATTCCGGAAGTCAATCCTGGAATGCTGCATAATTGTGACAGCTACTGTGATTCTTGCAGTTTTAATCGATAAGTAGATGTGTGGGGCAAAGTTTGAGCTGTAAGTAGGTAGAGGTAGTGAGATGGGAACAAGGGGGTTATCAAGCTTTAGTTGTATACGGGCACCTTTATACCAGCATTGGCATAAAGTCAAGAGGATTGAATAGATTAAGCACTGCAGGCAAGTTTCCCGTTATGTGACTTTGAGCATCTCCAACTGATATTAAGCTTGAAATCACTGGATCTGAGTGCCAATAAATTTTATGTAGGAATTAAGGGCTACACTTGATTTTATTAACAGATTTCTGATCTCTCATATCATTAAACAAAATGGAACTTTGTGAGCTAGGTTTCACTCTTTATAAGCTTACTTGGGCTGGGAATGTTTAGCTTCTCTTTGATTTCCTTATGTTTCTTCTGCTACTAGTGAGAGGCAGACACGAACTTGAAACAGTTATTAAGTTCTTTTTGTTATCTATCCTCTTTTCCTACCATGTTTCGTAATTTTAAGGTGGAATCAATTACTAACTTGGATCGCATTTTGTGCATGAACCAGCCAATATTTTCGACATGAAAAATATCGGGGTTGCAACTCCAAAATTACAGGAATGGAGTGAAGATGAAGCATAATCTGGAGGTTGAAATAGGCTTCGCTCTTGGTGAAGGTCCTTCATTCTGTTGCATATTCTTATGATGCAGCAGCTACATGCTATGGATGCACCTGTATGTCTATCGTGACAAATTCCCAACTACTGCTTTATAGCAGTAGCTTTACGTGCTTACCAGCTTATTGCGTTCTAATCAAGATATATAAAATGATTGCTGTTTAATAATCCTTATGCTACTGCTTAATAAGATGGCAATCCGAAGTTGAGTTTATTATCCTGTTTACAGATGCTGATCAATAAAACTACCTGGGCATTGCTGGATAAACTTGCATTGCCACCAGTACATTACCAATATGCTTATGTTTGAAGACGGTGAAATATATAAGTCCAGCTAGAAAAATTGGTTTGTGGTCCATTGTTAATGAAATATATAACAACAGGAAAAAGATGACAGATGACAGATAATAGATGTAAACATGGTCGCTTGATGCAAAACTTGACACTGTTCTAGTCTGGCCTTTTTTTTTCACCTCTATTCATCCAGAAGAGCCAGTAAAAACTTGAAAGAAACTTCCTTTGTCACCGTATTCCAATAAAGAGTTCTTACTCTTGCAACTTGGAACTTGTCACCATCGTAAGCCAATAAACATGAGTTTCTCTTTTTCATGCAAGATTAATGATTAAGGAAGAAGGAAGTGGGAGAAACCTTCCTTAATCACTGAAAGTCGCTCCCACGTTCATGAGCTTAAGGTCAAATCTTAGCGAAAGCTCCCACTTCCCTGGGGAGGGAAGAGGTCTTGCTTAAGACTACACTCAATGGTGAAATAGTAATGCTTACTCTTCTGCAGAAGGAAAGCTTCAAAACTTTTTTTTTTTTCTATTTTTTGATGTCAGAAAGAAAATGGAACTTAACGAGTTAGATTCATATTTCTAGATGTTTAGGATAGGAATGGCATAATTTTGACAGTAAGACAACTTCGAATAAGACCTGCAGGAACGACAAAACAAGGACCAAAAGAACATTTAACTCATTATCAACAATGTCCTTGGTATACGATTATAGATTAAATAACTATAATAAAGAAAACTAGTGAATGTGACCTGCTATCATACAAAGTGTCTGAAAATTATTAAAACGAATATACAAAGAGGCAATTTACTAGAGAGATTGATTGAATTATACAATCAATGCATTTTTGTTTTCCTTTGAAGGGACAAACTAATGAAGACCACCAGCAGAATGGAATTGTCATCTAGCTAAGCACAAAATTTGCAGGCTGGAATATTCTTAAGCTTTGTATTTCTTCTCTTTCACGTTTGCTATATATGATGTTAGTTTTTTTATTAAGAAAGTCCCTTCTAATTAGTACGTGCTGTCCTTGTTATACATTTTCTAAAACTGAACCAGTGGTGGTATATCATGAATCATCAATGATGTTATCTTTGCTTACTGTTCCCTTGCCTCTGTGTATTTATACCACATACCTTGACCTTCAAACCTGAAAATCAACTTGGAACAAAGAAGAAAAATTTATGAACGTGTAAATCAATGGCTCCAATAGCTGTAGGTGACACAATTCCTGATGGCAATCTTGCATATGTTGATGACAGTAACGGTGTCCAAACCGTATCAGTGCACTCTCTTGCAGCCGGTAAAAAGGTTATCCTAGTGGCAGTTCCTGGTGCTTTTACCCCTGGTTGCAGGTTCAAACTAATTTTCTTATCTTTTGCTTCCTCTATATTGATATGTGGACCAAGCCAGCCTAGCAAAATGAGAAAAACCAACAAATTTCCAGATTCTTCTTCTTTTCCTCATCAGATTCATGTAATTTTAGGGTGTAAACATATAATCAGCACTCTGTAGCTTGCGTTTCTAAATTCAACGAATTTTTATTTGCTGTTCTACATCCAGTTCTAGTTGTACACTTTTTATGAATAAAGGGTAAGCAGACAAACAGAGAAAGCTGCCCATCCGGGGACTGTTTCTTGAAAGATTTTCTAGCATGATTCTTTCAACATCAGAAGCTCTGTTCATTAGGACCCCTTCTAATGATGTTCTTTTCAAGTCATGATTATAACGTCCCCATCAGAACAGCATCACTCGTGGTACTTTCTTGCTGAAAACATTTCCCTAATTGCAGTTAATGCATACATGTCGACTCCAATTTTCAATACGTATATTTTACAGTTGTGACTGGATGTTAGGGCATGCAGTTTTCACTTTTAAATTCCTGAATCAGAAAATGGTTTGAAGTGTCCATAGGAATAGTTGAAACTCTTAAAAACTATTCGCTTCTAAAACATAATGCTTTTGGCAGCTTGAAGCACGTCCCTGGATTCATTGAGAAGGCAGATGAGCTTAAGTCAAAAGGGATTGAAGAAATTTTGCTGCTAAGTGGTAAAAGATTAAAACTTTTGATACACTGTTCCTCCTTGTTGATTAAAAGATGGAATTTTGTTCCCTTATTCGTTTTTTCTCACCGTTTTCGTGAGATCTCTGTTGCAGTAAATGACCCTTATGTGATGAAGGGTTGGGAAAAGACATACCCTGAAAACAAGCATATCAAGTTCTTGTCTGACATGGCTGCAGCCTACACACTTGCTCTGGGACTTGAATTTGATCTTTCTGATAAAGGACTCGGGTTTCGTGCCCGAAGATTTGCCCTTATGATCGATGATCTCAAGGTGAAGATTGCTAATATTGAATCCACGGGGGAGATTAGTGTCTCTACTGCTGAAGAACTTCTCAAGGCTCTTTGATTATCTTAAAACTTCTGGCTCTGTCTCCAGAAACTCTTGGTTTGTGCATGTAAAAGCATAACCAACAGCTATTACGCCTTGCATTAATGTTGCAAGGACTGTTTTACGAATGGAGCAAACAATAATTTCCTTTCACATCTTTATTTAATGCTAATTTTAAACGAGAAAAATGTTGTATGTGCTTGTAAAATAAGAAGTTGAAAAGTCTTGATCTGTTGAAAGATTGTATTACGTGTATAAGCATTTAAGATGTTATCCTATCCAAATTCTGTTAAGTGGCAGATGCATGAGCTAATGATTTCTGAATTTATTTGTGCTTGTCAAATATGAACAGGAAGAGTAAGCATAACAGCCTGAAAACAGAGTAAGCCCTTCCACTAAATCAACTCGATGTAAGATATGGCGGACAATTAGAGGCACATATTTTTTTAACAGCTCTTTTTTATCCGTCTGTTTCAGTCTCTATTGGTAAAAACAAGTATAAGATCAAAGTCTGCTTTTATTGTGAGAGGCCATCCATTGCTTACCAAGAGCAATAACTTGTCCACCATCTTTCTTCCTAACCTCTATCAGTACTGATGTTATTGTTTCCTTCTCCCCCACAACCTTTGCCTCTATTTCTACTTCTTCCTGACAATATATATATATATATATATACACACACCAAAATTCAGCACACATTAGAAAAAAAAAAGAAAGCTTATAAAAGGGAATGGTAAATTGCTGGTCTCTTCTATCTTGACAATAACTTGAACAGACGTTAAGAAAATGCAGAGGTAGAAAGGGTATCCTTATGTACGATACGAATGGAGGCATTTTAGGAATATGGTGCAAAGCATGAAATCTGATACATCTCAACATTATAAATGCTTAGCTTTTTTCTTTTCTGTGCCTTTCCTTGATTAATTCTTTTGGTTGGAGATCATGGATGAGAAGCATTTCCTCACAAACTTTAACACAAATTGAACCAAATTTCCTCAAATGCTCTTGGCTATATCCTATCTTCTAAAGCATTGTTTTTCTTTAAAAACCAACTTATTTTCCTGAATCAAATTTCTGAAACAAAGCCCATGAAAATAACAGATTTTTGAACATCAGTTGGAACCTGATGAAGTGGACACCGTTTGTTACAATCAAAAGTTTGTCTGAGGACTCATAGCATATCATATCAACAAAAACGGATTAGGGATAGGATAAGACAAGTAAGAAAACAAACCTGAAGCTTAGCAGCGGAGAAAATTGAAATGTTGAAGTCAACGGAAACTCTAACCTCGCCGGCCAAGGAATAAACAGCTGCCGCCCCCACGTCGTCGATCAAAGTAGCCATGGCTCCTACATACCAATTCCCATCTGCATCCTGTGTACATGTACAAACATAATGTTAATCCCACTAGCTATATCATCTACATCATGATGTTAGTTTATGTTGTCTTATTAACTCATCAATAAACTGAAGAGCTAAGTCGAGGGAACAATGAGATGGCGATGTACTTAACTGATATATTATCTGAAACGATGAAATTGCAGCGTATAAAACCCTTTTGGGACTCCACCACTTGTAGCCCTTGTGTGCTTAAGGCTTCTAATTCATGACTGCTTGTTGATATACTCCGAAGCCAATTATTAGACCTCTCCACCTTTGGGTCTCCCATCAAAAATTGTGTGTGTTGTTCTAATCTTTTCTTTAGTTATTAGTATAGAGAGAAGAATCTGATAAGATTTGTTTAATTCTTAGCGGACTATCTAATCTGTTTTACCCAAATTACCTTTTAATATTGTTTCAAGTAGTGGACTGGTTTTCATGTCTTTTTCTGCATCAGCGGGTGAAAAGAGAAGGGCTTTTGTTTGAACTTTGAATCTTGTTTAATAAGACAAACGATTTCAGGAACTGATCTTACAGGTCAAAACGAAATAAAGAACATATTTTTACAACTACGCTAAGTGAATTCTGATGCAACCTGACGAAAACCAGAACTTGTCACGAAGGAGTCAACGAATATAAAAATAAGTTGAATATTTTAATATTTACTTTTGTATTCAGTTTGCAATTTCTATCGAGTGTTCAGAACAAAATCTAGTCACGGTACTATTGGAGAGCACAGTGACTTGATGTGATAAATAAATATGAGTCTAGCAATTAAACTCACAGGGTGAGAGAGAAAAGTCACAGGCTGTGACAGATAAAGATAAAAATGTTGGAGAATACACTCAGTCAGTCCGTCCCATATTTTACACTAGATCTCTATCAATTGATTTCAAATTGCTATAATTTTTGGTGGAGATGTAGAGCAATGTGTTTCGAGTTCAATGGTTCAAGTCTCATGTCATTAGGAGGTCGGACGAAAGAGATATAGCCAAAATATTGAAGGATGTTCGTCAGCCTCCAACCTTAGAAGTTGCGATCGTGGTTGGCTGTTGATTTTGCAAAGTTGCAATTGTCTGTGATTGTCTGCACTCGTGATCATCTGCGATCGTCATCTGCACTCGCGATCGTCTGCACTCGCGATCGTCTGCGATTTTCCCAGTCGCACACCCTCTCTTTAAATCTCTATAACTTTTAATCCAGAACTCCAAAAATTCCAAACTTTATATCAATAAAATGCTAAAAGAAAGATCTACAACTATTTTTCAACTCTAAATTCATCCTTTTGGTCATCTATGAAAACACTCACATATTTACATATATGCATACGTTCTCAGTGAATAGAAATAGAGCCTTCATTTCTGTTTTCTTCAAAATATTTTTGCACCTAGTTATACATATTTTCCACTACACTCATTTAATTCCATCAACTCTTCCATTTCATCTTAACTCGTCTCTGTATCACAATTTTATCCTTTAACATATTAATCATCGAATATGCAAACACAACACATACGACATACCTAAAATTTCCTCACTCACTTTTCAGTAAATATGTATATCATTATTTCCTAACCCTTTAATAATGACCTAACGTGATGCATGCTTCATCTTATATAGAAATAAAGAACTATAACAAGCTTACTTGTTTAAAGCTCTAACATCTTCAAAATCTCCAAAAACCCTAACTCTCATGCACCCACATGCACCGTTGTAGAGGTTAACAGTTTCGGTTTTTCTTGAGGCAAAAGAAAGAAAACTGAAGTTGGGAGTAGGAAAAAGTATAAGAAAACAACATTTAATTCTAATGGAGATTTGATGAAAAACTCTGTGTAAATGAAGAAATGTGAAGAAAACAAAGCTATAAAGAAGATAAAGACAAGAGTACTGTACTTGATCTTTCAAAGCTAAGAAAAATGTAACTTTAGATTTAGACACTTGTCCAATTTCTATAGTCCTTGACTAGTTTCCCAACTAACTAGTTCTTATTGAACTAGTCTAACAAGCCCTATCTTTTTATTCCAATTGTCTCTAAATTCTCAATATCATTTGTCAAAAATCCCATAGTCACCCATACAATTTTCCACTATCATTTGGCTCTCATTTCTATTTTCATTCATCAATTTACTTGCCAATTGGCATTTTTTCTAATCCAGTAATATTCAACAAATTCTAAAATTCTCCTAAAATTTCTAAATCAATACACATATACTTCACATTGATTTTCAATTCAATTAACTCACAATTTTCGCATAATCACATTTATAATCAATTATACCCGAAATATGTCAACGGATACATGTACAATTATTTTCATGTGCAAAAATTAAAAATTCACGTGCGTGAATGCTAACCTTATGCATGAGCATGAAATGCATTTTTCTAAATCTGTCATTGATCTTTCATATACCATATTTTTGAAGTAAATCACATGTTAATATAGACTTAATACTCGATATACAAAATGCACAAGAAGGGGGGTTGAATTGTGTATTCCTTTTTTGATGATCCCCTTTTTAAGAATTTCTTTAAAAATTTGCTTTTTCTCAAAACTTTTGAAAAACAATAATATGAAGTATTGCAATTTATTTTCTAAGTGCTTGTATGAAACAGTAAGAGTAGTAGTTGAGAGTTGAGAGAGAGTCGGCAAATTTATACTGGTTCACCCCAAACCGTGGGCTACGTCTAGTCTTCAGAGATCTTTATGAGATTTCACTATACTTCACAAAGTTACAAGTATTCTTTGACTCTGAGCCTCTTTAGGTCTCTTACAACAAGTATTCTTTTCACACTTAGCCTTTTCAGGCTATCTGCTTTTCTTCTTTCAACTGAAAGATATTTCGAGCTTTGTTATAGATAAGAATAGCTCTACGTTTAGCACAATGAAATTTCTAGCTTTTTTGAATTTTACTAACTCTTTCGAAAATCTCTAACTTCTGCAGTTTTCGACTCCGAATCGTATTTATAGCCTTCGTCTTCAATCGCTTCTTGATAACTGCTTCTTTCTTCTTGTTTCTTGATCTTTGAAGAATAAGTTATTCAGTTGAGTTCTGTAACTAACTTAAGCTGATTAGTCATCCGACGTGGCATCGCGTCTTCCGTCTCATTTTATCATCTCACTTTTGGCTTTCGCTTCTGTCTCGCTTTGTATCGTCTCATTTTTGGCTTGCGCTTTCGTCTCACTTTGTATAATCTCATTTTTGGCTTGTGCTTCCGTCTCACTTTTGTTTTCTGCTTCCGTCTCACTTTCTAGTTTGCGGTTCCGTCTCACTTTGCTTTTTGCTTCCGTCTCATTTTGCTTTCTGTTTCCGTCTCATTTTTCTTTCTGCTTCCGTCTCACTTTCTAGTTTGCGCTTCCGTCTCACTTTCCTTTCTGCTTCCGTCTCATTTTGCTTTCTGCTTTCGTCTCACTTTCTTGTTTGCGCTTTCGTCTCACTTGGATTTCTGCTTTCGTCTCATTTTTCTTTCTTACTTTCCTCTTTTATTATTATTTGGTCTTCATCAAAATTATTGAACGTAAAGTCATTTTGACTTAACAATCTTCCCCTTTTTGATGATAACAAATAATTATAGTAGTAAGAAAGAAAGTAAAGTATTATTAACAATATAGTATAGAGTATATGATTATATACACTTGAGAAAAATTTCTTCTTCTTCTTCTCTTATTCTTCTCTTCTCCTCTTCTTCTGTTCTTCCCATATCTTATACGTTCTCCTTTCTCTCCTCTTCTCCTCCTATTTGTTATTAATCAAAAAGATTTACGACCGTAGATGCTTCATTATTTCTGAAAATATTTCCTTCATTTCCGTGCGAAGTGACTTTAGATCTTATCGTATTTGATCTATTTGCTCTCGTAAGTCACTTATTGAAGGAGGCCGATCATTATCCTTCTGTTGTTCTTCTTCACAAGCAATAGTAGTGTTGTATGCGTCTGAAGACGGAACAATTGCTTCATTGATTATAAGGACAGGAGGTTGGACAGATAGGTTTGGCACTGGGAGATTCAAATTATCAGGGTTGGTTAGTCGTGAAACTTGTCTTCCAAATAGGTGTAGAACATCTCCGAGTGAAGACACAGTACTTAACGGCCTAATGTGCATAATCAGGTGCATAAGAGTCTCGATTGAGTAGTTGATATCTCCAATCCTAACAGATCTATACTGACCTTCTGTTATTCTACCAACTACCTGAGAAGAATCTTCAGTGGTACACCGACTATAGTTACTTCCTGAAGCTTTCGAAATGTAGTGGGTAACATAGGTTCCCTTCATCTGAGCTGCATAGCACGCCTCATCTATGTCCCTTACTTCAGCTTCAATATGATCTTTTGTCAAATCATTTAATAACCCTTCAGGGTACAATTTCTTCTTCCCCTTATCACCATTGCGAACAATGTAAGGTCTTGGTTGCAAGTCAGGCACAACCTTGATCACAATCCTCTTTGTGATTGGAAAAATAGTGTACCTCTTCCTTGTCATCTGTGTAGGGTATGGTTTGGTTCCTTCATCTCTCAGAAAACTATACATACTCTTTTCATCGCCATTCAACAGATGCATTGTACTATTATTCACCAAGATTGGTTGTAATTGTGCCATGACTGACCTTTTTGGGGATTTTTTGATGATTATTGAAGTGCTACTCCTTACAAGTTGAACTTTTTCAATCACCTTGATTCTCAAATCCTCTTTTCGCAAAGGCTGAGAGGTATTGACCTGTACTGGACTGCGTTTTACTGTCTTCTTCTTCTGAACAGCAGTGGGAGTGCTCTTGATTTTATGCTTTTTGTTCCTTCTTCAATCAGTCTAGGAGTCTGTTGAGATTGCGGTTTCTTCTTCTCAAACTCCAATTTTCTCTTAATCTCAGTCTCTTTAGCCAATTTGGTTGTATCTTCTTTTAGGATTGAAACTAAGGACTTTGTAGCCTGAGATGCTTTCTTCTCAGAGTCTTCTCTGTGAGTTAGCTCTTTGCTTTTCTTCTCCTCTTGCTGACGCAGGGTTCGTACTTTGGACGACCTTTTCACTTGCTTTGGTATTTCAGATAGAAGTGTCTCCCCCTTTCTCTTCACGAACAACTTCTCTATATACTGCACCTGGCTTCCTTCTCTGTGAGAAATCATCTTATCTTTCATCGCTTCATCTGATGATTTCTTCTCTCCAACCGCAGACATTTCCTCGCTGGGTTGAGATTTTGATTTCCTTGAGGGATTCCCCTTTTTAGCACGCTCTCCCTTAATCCTTGCTATTGCCTTAGAATCTGATTCTTCTTTCACCAGATTCTTCAAGCCCATTTTACCAATCGTTGCAGAATTGATAACGCTCTTGATGTTCAGCTTCATTCTATTTTCTCTCTCTAGAAGAACTCCAAAATCTCTGAATATCTTTGTCAGCAACATTCCATACGGCTGACTGTTCAAGTCTTTCTTTGTCTTTATCATATAGTGGAAAATAAGGAACGGTAGATCTACAGGTTGACGATTAAGTGGATGGAACAGACACTGTTCATCTAAAGTCATCACCAGATGCCTTGATCCTGTTCTTGGTAGAACACAATGGAAAAGAATTGAGTGTAGAACCCTGGCCTTTGGCACAAGGCTTGAGGCCTTCTTCTCCTTTAGATCGTTGCTTCCATACAATTGTCGATTGATCTCAAATTCTTTCACGCTAGCTTGCGTCATCCATCTAGCTTTGCTTGTGAGCTTCTCTCCAACAGATGGACGCTCAGTGACCTTCTCGATCATCTTCATTGTCACTA